>JAUCBJ010002010.1:0-18596 GCA_032718475.1 Nemertoderma westbladi | reverse complement strand
ACTAATTGGTTCATAGACTTCGTGATGTGCGAAGGCCCCACGACGTGTTTGAAATGTAATCCGTGCTATATAAGCTTGGAACACCTCAGTTTGGTCAAATCAATAATTTACACGTCTGTTACTTAAAAGTACCGGGTACCGCCATAAAGGTGGGAAATCTAATTAAAATTTTGTTAAGAAGACTATAAGAGTATACTTGTCATCCATGGATCCATGAGAAAAATGAATAAATTTAATAAATAATAACTTATATCGAGCGTGGTAAAAAAGGTTTGTTTTTTATCATCATAGATCCAATATAAGTTTAAATTAATTCCGTACACAGAAAAATAGCATACATTACAGAAAATAAATGATTATTAACGTGAGAGCTTTCATAGAATTTGACAGCACACAGGCCAGTGCATACGTCAGTTCGACGGTTATTGTGAGTCCAAGAATAACCCTAATCTAGCGAGGAACGATAACCAATTAATTCAGCCAACCTGCTAACTGAATAACCGATACACACAGTGAAGGCAACATCAGCGGAGGGCAACACCATAGTAACGGAAAGATGATACATAATTATACCGTACTCCAATTAGGAGGAGTCCACCTCATGGAGAGAGGGGGAAATAAAAATTGATGATAATTAAATTATATGAACAAACAGTAAAGCCAGTTAGTAAAAAAAAAAAAAAAAGGAGCATCAATTATTAATGAAATTATCTCACAGATAAAAAGGAGTATGCGTAAGCCACCCAAGTTCATTTAAAAACCGGCCAAGCGATATAAATAAGTTAGTATGTAGGTAGTTCGAGCAATTTTAGTTTAATAATAATCACATAACACACACATGTGGGGCTTAGCGCAGCACGTTAAATGAAAATATTTCAAATATCAATTCGAAAGGATTTTAAACCAATGCGCATAGATTCCCATTTTCAATTGTGCCCTCAAGCGGCAGACTGGAAAACTGTGGAAAACTCAGCCTGAGGTCTAGAAAATATCTGCTACGTATCAGCTCGAAATGACTATGAACAATACGAAATGGCAGTAGGTTTTAAATTTTCGGACATTTCGCCCTCTAGCGGCATATTGGAGAACTGCAGGCGGATCAGCGCCCATCAAAGATATTTGTCTAGTAAATATCTGCCAAGTTTCAGCGTACACGGATTAAAACAAAGAAACGGGGGCATTTAATGGTTAGACGTTTAGCCCCCTGGCGGGAGTCTGTTGTAATGATGGTGTCTGAAAGTCAGTTACAAATCTCAACTTTTAGTCCTATTGAAATCGACAAAGTTTTAACTGTTGCAATGCAACTCAGGCAGTTTTAAACCCGGAAAAAAATTAATCCGCATGTCAAAATAGCAACGACGACAACAACTGTTTCCAATTTTCCACCCACTCCTCTAACAATGTTGGTTATAGCTAAGGCTTCGCCTACTACACGGCTCGCCCCACAACAATTTATCTAATTGTTTGTAATGTCTGGACTGGGTCCAATGTCTGGTCTGTATGGGTCTGCAGGAAGTGGAGCCTTCGCGCAGCACTGAGTTAAGTTTCAACTCAGAATAATTATATGCAAAATCTAAGCAGATGTCATGTCTCCTAATCGCTTTACAACCTATAGATGCAGACTTGGTAACTGTACGGTTTAAGACCTCACAAAAATTATGCCTCTAGAATTATGCCATTTATCAAGCAGGAAGAAAGGATTATAAACAATAATACGAAAGGGCTGAATGTTTTCACTTTCACACATTATTTACCCCTCTAGCGCCTAACTTTAGAGGTCTCGATGGAACCAGCGGCCCAACAAAGATCCAGCCATTGTGGGGCGAGCCACGAAGTTGGCGGAGCGTTAGCCAACGGACACTGTTAGGGGGGTGGGTCAATAATGGCAAATAGTTGTTGTCATCATCTGCGTTACCATTGTGACATGCTAATAACTTTGTAGGCTTTAAAGCTGTCGAGTTGAAAATTTGTAGGCATCAATAGGGCTACATGTCTTGTCTACACATTAAACGTCCTCCCATTTCTTTGCATTAAATTGATATGATTGACAGATTTGTACTACATCATGTCGCTGTTTCAATCAAAGGGGTTTCATTTATTCGTCAGCCGCTAAAGGGCGAAATGTTTGAAAGTGAAAATCTTCCATCGTTTCCTTCATTTCAATCCTCTAAACTAAGCGACACGCCCCCCCCCCCCCCTCCCCTTAATTTTTCTTCAAAATCTTAATGAGATTCCATGGAATTTGAAATAGAGATAGTTTCAACTCCCTCCTTCTCCTCCGTGGGTGCGCCAGAATTTTTACTCATTGCACATTTTTATTCATGCATTACATCTTTAACTTTAATCATACTATTACGTAGCTATTCATACATTAACAAAATGTTCCAGAATACACCATGTCCTGGAATTTAGTGTCGTGATTCAGGTACCCGGTACCTGCCCCCCCCCCCCCCCCCCCCCCCAACTACAAATCGTAATGAGATTGCATGACATTTGTAACCTAAGATTTGTAAACTAAGATAGTTTCACCTCCCTCCTAGGTCCTCCTTATTAAATAGAATAAAATAGCCTCGTGCAGGTGTAAAACCATGCAACTTTAGAACGCCCATATCTCAGCTATTTTACGACAAAATTCAGATTGCGATACATATTTGGAATCCTTGCACGGCCAGTTTAACAGTCAGCTCACCCTGTCTCACCCAGTCAGTGCTCGAGAAGTGAAACTATTTATGTTTCAAATTTCATACAATCATTAACAATCATATTACAATCATTAAGATTTGTAGAAAAATTAGGACACTATATTGAATTACGACACTATATTCTGGGACATGGTGTAATGTTGTAGTATAAATCACCCAAGTTTCAGCTTGAACGCATTTAATGTAAAGAAATTGGAGGAAGTTTAATGTTTAAGACATGTAGCCTTCTAGCGGGAGACTGTTGAACGGATGGCGTCTAAAAGTCTCTAAAAAGTCGAAAATTTTGGTCATATTGATGCCTACAAATTTTCAACTCAACAGCTCTAAATTCGACTATTTTATTACCATGTCAAAATCGTAACGACGACAACAACTATATATTTGCCATTATTGACACCCCCCCCCCCCCCCCCCCCCTTTCCTAACAGTGTCAGTTCGCTATGGCTCCGCCAATTTCGTGGCTCGCCACAAATACATTACTTCTGATTGGATGTTAATGACGGAATTGCCAGGTTTTAACTAGCATTCTACCCATTCTACTATACTACATTCTACTCTCTTTCAACTAGTAGATAGAACAGAGCGGAGAAGGGAACAGAAGAGCATTACTCGAAGTTGAATGCTTATTGTTAGCTACAAAGAAAAGTTGTTTCACACTCAACGTGATCGATTTCGGAGGTTAACAAAAGAGGGCGTCAACATTGTCTAGACGTGATAGATCATTCAAAACAAACCATTAATGGACGGTCGGGTTAGGTAAATGATATGACATGCATAACGTGCTATACTTTAAGCGTTGTACCGGTAAATAACATTTCAATTTCGTAATTGGAACTGGGATTTAGTAAATTTATCTGTCTGGGTGCGGTTAGGCCGCCATAGCAAACATGTAAGGTAACGAACTCGTGGATTAACTATGATAGATTATATTTTCAGCCAGGGAAATGTAACTATTAATTGAGATTGGTTTTGGGATGTAGTATCTTGTGAATTCCGATCAGTCGGCTTCTGAACTTACTTGTATATTTAATTCAAAACCCAAAGGCTTAAGGATATCCATCCATACCATACCCCCCACACCCCCCCCCCCCCCCCCACCCCACCACCAAATAAAATCTAAAATAGTTCGGTAAAATTCATATTTATTTATGAAAAGGTGCGAATAAAATACACAATATTATAGGGATTTAATGTGTTAGCTAAATGATATAGGAAAGGCAGTGGTACGAGCAGGAACTGGGTGTTATTAGATACTGATTCCGGAGATTAATGCTATAGAAATACAAGCAGCGGTTGCATGTAGCAGGCTTCCACCGTACCCGACAACTTATTTAATATTCATGAATGCGGCACCACCAGATATTCGCCGCTATCGCGTATATGGGGTGTAATTAGTAATTCCTAGAGGTTCTACATACTAAAGGGAAACACAAGTTCCTTTATAAATTAAGTTACATTGACTTATAAATAAGCGTATGCGAGTCAGTTACCCGATTGTAAGATATATTATTATCGTGGGTTATTTGTATATTTATTATATGTTTTTACAGGAGAATCACTAGAAATAATTGATAAAAATTAATGTTTCACAGCTTCGTAGGTCGTGTTGCTCAAACTAGTTACCTCAGAAAACTCGAGTATCACCCTGCAGAAACAAATTCTACTCAGATTTGCTGGACATTGCTTTAACAGGAGCTATATAAAAGATCTCGAACTGCAGTACTATGACAGGGCTCTGGCATCGACAAACCTTCGTTTTGTAGCTTAGATTGCTGATGAGCTCAGAATGGCAGCTTGTATGTATAACATGTTTGTTCCATATACGACATACGTGGTATTAATATTTATATGGTAAATATATGCAATTATTAAGAATAAATTAGGATTAGGTATATATTATGGAACACAGTCAACACATCGTCATTAACCACCAAGGAATTTTCCCCATGGAATTCAATGTCCTTTGTGTTTGTCTAATTATTTTCAGAAAAAAAATGTTTATAAAAGAAACTAAATAAGACGTAACTTACTGGACGTATTATCGCGACCGGAATAAGACAAAAATGCAGCAACCGCAGAAATATCATACAGTCCTTCCACATTATCATATTGTATGGAGTATGTGGGGGAGCGGGAGGGGGGATTTAGTTATGATGGGTAAAATTCAGCCTTGGATTTACTGAGGTTACAGCAAGCAAGCAAGGTGGAACACTCAGCGCAGAGCTTAGATGGTTTCGGCTTATAAATATTGATGAGTTAAGAAAACAATGTAGTTTGATAGAGGTCCCATTAATTATGGAGCTCGGCCCGTGTAACATGGGATAGGTTGGGTAGTTAGATGTCGGGAAAGTCACATGGAATTCATTAAAAACAACATAAAGTTATGAGTAGGTAACATTAAATTAAAAGGTTTCATTAGAAGATGTTCTTATCCTGACTGCAAGATCAGCAAAGAAACATTACTGTCTTCCACTTTGAAGATTCTATTTTTCAAATGGTTATCGATATTCGAGGGTTTCTTTGGAATATAAACATTGTTTGTTTTGATTAATTAGAAATACCAAAAAATTCAACAGTCATAAAAAAATGATAATTAATAATAAACACCGGTACTAATAACGAATAAAATGCGACATAAATAATTATAGACTTTAATTTAACACACCTTAACTTCGATCTTCAAATGAATTCTTCCTCTCCGCTCAGTATGGTCGGAACCACATAGATTAGGAACGTTTCTCTGACACCGTTTATGCACATTCATTTCGCACATGCTGCAATGCATGCCCTGGTTAATTATCCCATACAACAAGGAACCACAATGGTCGCAGAAGGTTGGATGAGTGTAGGTATGCGCCTTAAAGTGGTGGCGACTTCTCGGGTCATCTGTATCCACGCCAACATCGGCGCCGGGGCATTGGAATGTTGTAAACTCCGCACATCTGTTGTGCGTCACGAAGGAACAAATTTTGCATTGGTATCCTTGTTTACTAGTGAAACCCCATATAAAGTCTTTACAATGGGAACAGAATGTCGGTTGTTTGAAAAATCGCTGTATAAATTCGTGGTCTTTCACATCCACTACATTCTTCTGTCTTACCGCACCTCTACGCGCGAAGGGCTTCCTGTAATCTTCAGACATCGACATTGTTATGTCAGTATGTAAATATCCAAATTATGCAGTACCGTAATAATAGGCCTTACTGCCTTAGGGATTACCGGTACAGTATTTTTATGTTTACTGCAATGGTAACTGGTATAAGATTGTAAGACTGTAAGATAAGAACCGCAGCTGAATTCAGTAGTTAGCTACGGTACATAACAGCATGAACTTTTACTGATGTTTTATTAGTAGGCCTAGAACAGTGGTGATGGCGTACTACTGCAATACTGTACTGTTACTGTACTGCTGTACCAGTTTACTTCAGTACTACTGTACTATTACTGTATTACAGTATTAATTAGGCCTAATTGTACTATCAGACTGCAGGACTATAGTAAAAATACGCCTATAGCCTACAGGCCTATGACTATACTGCTATAGACAGATAGAAAGGAAATATTATCCCTATCTGCCTATCTGCCTATGCAGCTATCATGCCGACAAGTCCCTAAAACATGAAAGGTGCGAAATTCAAATGATAGAAAGACGTAGGATTATGGATTAGGATGGCTAAAACGTCGTGAATTTATTGATATATTTTTGGCGGTTAATTCAAATTGTCATCTTTCCATTACAACTGTCACAGTGTACGACTGCGACTGTCAGATTGTCTGACCATGGCCTACGTCTGACGTAGTTTTGCACTGTCAGACTGTGTCATTATGAGCTTCATAGTGTAAAAATAATTTCCCATATTATTAGGATACAGTACCGTCCATCTTACTAACAGACTGAGAACGTTTTTACGGAGGCGGATTTTGACCAAAACAATAAACGACCTCGATTCTCGATACAAATTGCGAGCTGGCGAGAAACAAGAAAGGAACAGGCAGACAGGTTTTACAGAGCCAGGCTTTTCAAACCAAAACAATAAACGATCTTGTTAACAATACAAGGAAAGGATCAGGTCACAGAGGCGGGCTTTTCTAACCAAAACAATAATACTGTAATACACGATATCGTTACCTATTGAAGGAAAGGAGCTGATTACAGCAGTACAGAATGCTATTGAAAATGTATGCCACAACTAATTAGACCATAATTTTACTGCAGTACATACTGACATCATATTACACCATGTCCTGGAATATAGTGTCGTTATTCAAGTACCTGGACCCCCACCCCCCCCCCCCCCCCCCAAATTTTTCTACAAATCTTAATGAGATTGCATGAAATTTGAAACAGAGATAGTTTCACCTCCCTCCTCCTTGCTGGGTGAGACAGGATTTTTATTTTTGCTTTCATTCTTTAGCTACAAGCGTTTGAAAAAGGTGCCTCCGGTGATATTGCGCCAGTTACACTCCAGTTATTTTTAAACCTTATAGTGATTTGTTGGTACTGATATAAAGCTAACCATGCAAGGATTCAAAAAATGTAAAAATATTTGAACTTGGTTGGGAAATAGCTGAGATATGAGCGTTCAAAAGTTGCATGTTTTTGCACCTGCCACCTGCGTGAGGCTGTTTTATTCTATTAAATAAAAACATTCTATTCTATAACATTTTGTTTATGTATGAATAGCTACATAATAGTATGTTTAAAGAAGCATTGCATTGTTGCCCAGCTACGTTTGGGATAAACAAAATATTCCAGAATATGATGTATTTATTAAATAGAATAAATGGCGTGCGGGGGAAGCAAATACATGCAACTTTCGAATGCCCATATCTCTGCTATTTCTCTACCAAATTCAAATGTTTTTACATTTCTGGAATTCTTGCACGGTCAGCTTTCTACAGTTCTATTGGTACCAACAAATCGCGATAAGGTTCTAGAATAACTGCAGTATAACCGGTAAAATTTTTAATTTCCCGGGCTTATGGAGCAGGGTGTCACCATAGCAGCAGTTGGCCTACAGGCATAGGCCCCCATCCCCCCCATCCATACTGCAGTACTGTCATATGCCGTTGCCATAACTGTTAGACCTACTTACTGTACTATACTATCACTACAGTAAGCAACTAACTTATGAACTTCCGCTGTCCCGCTGTACCTGACAGAAACATAATGCTGGAATTGCTGGAAATCTCGAAATCCCCCTACAACTACAGTTACAGACAGACATAAGACCTATAACCACTGTCTGGGGGCCATCCGCATTCGTGACCCGTATGCTCCTATCTCTCGCTCTCGGCTTTACCTATAACTGTATAAGGCAGGGAGGGCGCTGGCGCCCACTAACTCCCAAGGTCTAATACTGTCTCACTATCCAACCATTTTCTTTTAGTTACTCGTTACTCCCCCAGCCAGGCCCAGCAATGCCAGCATGCCAATTAAAGCTGGGTGGGCTGAAACAAGTAGGCCTACTGTTGTACATTTGCATAATTAATTAAAAATGAATTTATAATTAATAATTAAATTTCATATGAATAAATGAACCTGAGTTATTCTGTTTCAGTTCAGGTAGGCTTTATACAGTAGTATCCGTTTTAATGGTACAACTGAAGTCGCCTTTATGAGATTCTTTTCTTCCAAAAACTGTCGTCACGTAACTGAAAGATCTTTTCCCATATACATGTATGTACAGTTCGCGGGAAGGTAGGCCTACGGTTGCTTTGGCTAGTTGGAAACTTTCGGGGCCTACTGTAGCTGATCGAATGTCTCTTTCGGGATCCTCGATTACGACCGGGGCCAATTTAACGCCTAGGCTTAATTATCCAAGGCAATATCGAACAGCCATCCGTTATACCGTTTGAAGAGCTTGAAAGTTGATAGCATTATTTTTGTAAACACGTGAAGGAGTAGGCCTATGTGGGTGGAGGCGAGGCATACTAAATGGCGCTGGATTAGTGCAGTACATACAGGACATACAACCTGCGAATTCCCATATTAATATGACAGGGCAGCCATATTATTATGAACAACGAAATAAGCGACTTGGCTGTTGAGATTATAAATAGATGATTTAATGGCGAGAGGTTCGATACTCCGGTAGGCTGCACTCGCGAAATCGACAGCATGAGGTCGATAATCCATTCGATTTTAACGGATGGTTACAGGTAAACATCCTCACCCCGCGAGTATTACACAAAATCCGGTCAATAATTACAAAGTAATTTTAATTAGAAAGCAACTCCCATTACCAGGATACAGACAAAATGTGAAAACCGTTCAGTACAGCGTTGGTTCATCAATATTCATTGAGAGACGTGCGGCATTTAACAATAATATTTCTCTGTGCACTCAGGAAGTTTCTGACATCAAATATATTAGTGTATAAGAGATAACTTTATATGAATATAGGATATCGCGATGTTTATTGAAATACTGTAATAATTTAAGCAAACAAGCCATCCCAATGAAGTACTAGCAGTACAGTACTAGTACTAGACCAAAACCAACATTTTTATTGGTTTAGTAGGCAGCAGATTGTCACTACTGTACAATGTACATGGCACTACTGCTACAGTACAGTGTTTCCCCATTGTAAGTTAATATTTGATTGCAATTCCCTGGTTGAGTTGTGCTGCTGGCTAACTCATAATAAAGGAGCCGACGTACAAGCTGTTGTTGGTAGGGTAGGCCTCCAATACAATAAAGTAATTATACTTGGGACGACATGATCTCTTTGCTGCAGCATTATATTGCATTCTTCTTAAAGTTAACTGAAACTGCACCATTTGTCAGTTAGTCTCTAAACATGTGTAAACATGTGTCTAATGTGTGTCTGAATCGACTCTGGGTTTAGGTGAAAGAATATTTTCATACGTTGTAATTTTGTAAAACCACTGTACCATCAACTGAAGCTTCAAAGTAATTACATTACGTGTTTAGAATTTGAAATATTTACAATGGAGATACACCATGGCCGCCAGCGCTATACACAGCGCAAACTTAATGCGTAATAAATTAACAAAGACATGCTGATAACGCCATAACAATTTATGAGTTAATAAATTACGTGCTGAAAAATTGAATATAATTCGCTCTTGGAAATGCTTTTAAACGTCAGCTGGTACTTATTGATTTTTAAACCTCATAAAGAAAAACCCCTTCCAACCAACACCAATAGTTTATGTGCAATGAAGGACTTGCACTGAGGCATCATTCCTTTATTGTTAGGATTGCCTTGAGTTTGGGAAAAATGTATCATGCCTCACTAACCACTCTCTGGCTAGTGGCTTTGACACAAGGGAATTGTGCCTCTTCTTACTGGTGGTATACTCCCACTGCCTTGTCAGGCATTGGACACTACTCCTGTTAGTTAATCCCTGAGCGGGATGGGCACGTGAGTCAGTGAGGAATAGGAACTCCAACCCAAAACTGTCAAACACTACTGTACAGTAGATGGAACAGGGATTAGATTTACCCATTGCAAGTGTAGGGTAGTCGAGCACATCTTCCCAAAGAGGAGTATGTTTCGTGTTGTGTACAAAGGAGTGGGTATTATGCCCCTATTCTTTATACTGTGAGTACTGTACTGCTACATTAAACAGGTAATTAATGAACAACATCCAGGTTACAATCAATTTGAGATTGATGGGCCCACCTGCCATAACCTGCCATGATAGCACTTTATATAAATTAATATACAGCAGGGATATCCTGTGGGTTGGGTTGTGTAATGTGGATGGGTTGGTTAATGGGGACTGCACTGCACGTGACTGACTTATCAATGAACCAAAGTATGCTGAAGCATATTCTAATAATGACCAAAATGGTCTCGGTGAGTGAGTAGAATGTTATGATATCTTATTATGTGTCAATGAATAAACAACATGGTAGTCATCGGCGGTGGGAATTGAGAAACACAAATTTTAGGTTCGCCATCACAATTACATCGCAATAATGTGGCAAGCACTAAGCACAATCAAACTTGACAAAACCACTTAAGATGCCCACTACTATAAACATGACAAAATGATATACCATCAATGAAATGCGATTAAGAGCGATGTACAAAGAACCAAAAAATCATTTACAATACATTTACATTTACATTACATAATTATGACTAATGTAATTTATCTTGGCTTTACAACAAAAACAGTAAACTACACTAAATCTTGTCGTTTATGAATAGTAGCCTATTATCCGGTAAGCCCATGTGACAAGGTCGCTTGGGGAATTAGTCAAATCATTATTGAAAATATTGAATCCTTATAACTTCAGTAAAATCTTTCAGTCTGGCATTTTAATTATTTCTGAACATCATTTTATCTAATTGCACTACCGGTACGTCTACTGTAGCATTAGGCCCGACGCACACTAGAGATGCAAGATGCAAAAAAGGACATCCTCGATGTTCTATTTTTTGCATCTTGCATCTCGAATATAGAATACATGGTAGACTATCGGGAGGCCGTACACTAGAGATGCAAGATGCATAATAAATTCTTTGAAATATACATTAATATAATCAAAGTATAATATATAAAATAAAATACGATGCATCTTGCATCTCTAGTGTACGTCGGGAGCGATTTTTGCATCTTGAATCTTGCATCGCTCATCTTGCATCTCTAGTGTGCGGCAGGCCTTACTATAAGCAGTAGTAGTGTAGATCTGTCGAAGCAATCAGGGAAATACGGGGGAGAGGCATCTGTCTGTCTATAATAACCCGAAGAACATAAATAATTCTACAAAATATATATCCGATCTCCCAGCCGACCTCCCTTCCTCCCACCACATTAATCGCCAAAAATAGATACAAAAACCTGTTTCAGTTGGGGATTTAGAGTTTCAGTTGCCATTGGCTCTCCGAGCCAATAGCTCAATACTTCCAAAATTCCACAAAATTTAATACAGAGTACGTGGGGCCTTCGTACACACGTTAGTCCAGATGAACTTTGAGTTGAGGTACAATTGGTGGACCTAGTCATTCGCCCCCTAGCTGCCGACAGAGGAACGATATAAGTCTGTCTGTGTGTAGAATTTATAAACGTTTAATATGTGTAACAAATCTGGTTCTATTTCATCAAAGATTGACTGACTTATTAGCGTTCAAAGATTTCCATCAACGACGACAGAGGGGTCCCCTACTAATTGTACCCCTACACTAAGGCTCACCCAGCTGGAGGACATCGTGGCTCGTGCCACATACAGTACAATATTGCATTTATACAGTGCCTAATAAGAGTATTAACTATTTGCGATTAGAGGAACTTTATCTCCGCTTTGCAGGACATTGCTTTCGCCGTGAGGACCAGCCAGTGCATAATCTTGTACTTTGGCAGCCTCATGGAGTGAATAAGCATGGTGGACAGCCCATGACTTTCTTGAGACGCATCTTATAGGACACTGGCCTTGAAGATGCGGATGATCTAGCAAATGTCATGGGTGATAGGGAGTTGTGGCGGTGCAATTTTGTCGATAAGCCGGCACAGCATTCTTAAAAATGCAGCTGCAATGCAGCATGCCGATCCTAGTAGTAGTATTAACTATTTACATACTTGTGTGTAAAGTAGCACTTTACAGTGTGATGATCCGAGTGGCTTTGTTACACGAACAAACGTTAGTAAGTGAGTGAAAATAAAACCACGAGGATCAGAACACTGTAATAACTATTAACTATTTACATACTTGTGTGAAAAGTATCACTTTACAGTGTGATGATCCGAGAGGCTTTGTTACACGAACGAACGTTAGTGAGTGAGTGAAAATAAAGCCAGGAGAATCAGAACACAACTACTACTACTAGGATCGGCATGCTGCATTGCAGCTGCATTTTTAAGAATGCTGTGCCGGCTTGTCAACAAAATTGCACCGCCACAACTCCCTACCACCCATGACATTTGCTAGATCATCCGCATCTTCAAGGCCAGTGTCCTTTAAGATGCGTCTCAAGAAAGTCATGGGCTGTCCACCATGCTTATTCACTCCATGCGGCTGCCAAAGTACAAGATTATGCACTGGCTGGTCCTCACGGCGAAAGCAATGTCCTGCAAAGCGGAGGCGATTTTGTTCTAGTGTCAAGCTTGGGGGAACCAATGAGACACCTCCAATGTTATATAGTGTCTGGTTGGAGATGTGTGCATTGTACTTGACACAATGAACCCGGCGTAGCATTCTTGTGAATGTGCCATCCAGAGATTTGGTGTCCTCAGCAGTTAGAGCCCAGCATGGAGTCCCGTAGAGGAGTACTGGAACTACTGCTGCTCTAAATAATCGGACCTTAAGTTTCCGATTAATTCTCGGTGACTTCCAAATCCTGGAAAGCCTATTCAAGGCTGCCCATGCCTTTCCCTTACGTATTCGAAGGTCCTCACCTGACTTCCGGATCCATGATCCCAGGTAACAGAAGTCGTCCACATGCTCAAGCATACCATCCTTTGAGCTTATGCTCATCCGATCACAGACTTGCTGAGGACTTTCAAAGTTAAAATTTTGAAATTTAAAAATTTTGGTTTTTCTGGAGTTAATAAAAAGACACTAGAAGCAGCATGTTCTGATGAGCTGAGGAGCCGTTGGGCTCCCTCTAGTGATTCTGAGAGTACTCCTAAATCATCAGCAAAGTCTAGATCAGTTAGGTATTTGGCAGAATTTCCTCGACTTCTGGAGCCAGTAGGTGGAGTTATCATCATCCCATCATCATTATGATGATCTAACGGCATGCGTAGAACCCTGTATGGAATCCATCCAAAAAGTGCGCCGGATAGCGCGCCGACCAATTTTTATGCGCGCCGCGCGCCGATGCCATTTCGAAGAAACCCCACGCCAACTAAATCTTTAAGCGCGCCACACATTGAAACAATTTTGAAGAGCGCCACGCCAATGCAAATTCAATTTTGAGGGAGTGTAACCAATCTGTCAATGTTAGTCAGTCAGTACTGCTGTACCAGTCTGCCAGTCCCTGCTGCCCTATACAACAGTTGCCTAACCATAACCACTGAACCATACAACAGAAAAAGAAAGGCGAGCGAAGCGAGCCGAAATTTTTAAACAGCTAATGCAATTTTTAAGGCATTTAGCCTAATTGTTAAACCTGTAAACTAACAAATCGGCGCCGGTTTTTATTTTTGGGAGCGCCACGTGCCAAAGCCGGCGCACTTTACGATTTTCGAGCACGCCACGCGCCAAAGTCGGCGCGCTTTATGATTTTCGAGCGCGCCACGCGCCACATTGGCGCGCTTTTATTGCAAAGTGCGCCGGATTAATCCGGCGCAAAGTGTATGGATTCCAGTCTGGCATAGAACATAGTCAACCACAAAAATGAACAAGAATGGTGCAAGTGTGTCTCCTTGGAGGACGCCCCATAACACTTCAAATGGTTCTGTGTCACCGTCAACAGTAGACACAAATATTGTCGAACCATCGTATACTGATCTGATTGCTGCAATAATTTCATCAGGAATCCCATATAATGAAAGTATGCTGAACATACGTGAGCGGGAGACTGAATCAAAGGCCTTGAAGAAGTCAACAAAGATAACAGCCTGCCTGTCTTTCTGTTTTGATAACTCTTCAATTATCATTCTAAGTGCCAAAATGGGCTCAATGGTCCCACGACCTTTACGGAACCCATTCTGATTTCCACGGAGCAGTCTCTCAATGGGATCCCGCTGATGCGACTTAATAGAATTCTATTGTATAGCTTTGCAGCATTCGAGATCAATGAGATTCCCCGAAAAGAACCATAGAGTGTTAGGTTGCCCTTCTTGGGAACTGGCACCAACTTATTCGTTTTCATTTCTTGTGGGACTCTTGTTGTTCAGTACATGTCTACTATGATGTGATAGATGAGCTTTAAACACTCAGGTATTTTAAAGACCTCAGGGGGAACACCATCTACTCCACTGGCACGATTGGTCTTAATGCCTTTTGCAGCAGCCTTCACTTCTGATAAGGAGATATCGCCAATGGGAATATCTGGGAGTACAGACTAAGACACTTTTACTTCTATAAAGTAATCAGGCAATACCCTGTCATTATTGAGGAGCTTTTCAAAGTGGGCCTTCCAACCATTGAGGCGATCGGCGGGTGATTCTGCCTTAACCTTCGTGGTTGGTTGGCTTTTCCGCCCAGTAAGCAAGTTGATCGATTTCCATGTCTGGGATGATTGCCTGCTGTCGTCAGCATCATTGATGGCATCAACCTGTTGGTTTATTAGTTCCTGTAGATTAACAGAGTACTGCCTGTTCAGGGACCTAGATGCAGCCTTAACTGCATTCTTGGCCGCTGTAGTCCGTTTGAGTCGGGACTCTTTCTGCGCCTTATAGAGGTCATTTCGGCATTTCTGAATTTTGTTGTCAGTCCAGGGGGGCCTTTTCCTGTTTCGAGGGTATACAGGAACTGTTTCTGCAGCTGCTAACTTAACTGCTTTTGTGAAGACAGTATTTATAGCCCTCACAATGATCTGCCGCCTCACAGGCAAGAACCTCATACCTGTTGCTCAGCTGTAGTGTGAAGCTGGATCTCACACTTTGGCTGTTGCAACAGAGAGGAACAGTCATGCCGCGGCAAGGCAGATTTCGTTGTTCTGCTAGCACGCAGACCTAGTCTTACCTTGGCCACAATAAGGCGGTGTAAAAGCTTTTGCGGACATAACAAGTCATTTTTACGCAATGCGCTGAATACTCTAAAATAGCCCTAAAATTGTTCAACTACGCGTCGGTCAGAAATTAGAACCAAGATGACGAAATCTGTCAGCTGATTCTTTGTGTACGTGGAGATCCCTTTGTTTGAGCCTATTCAGCCAATCAGAGCAATCTTCCGAGTTATGCCAATAGAGACCTACCTGTGAAAATTGGGCATGCGCAGTTAGAGTTTTTCTGAGAATTAGATTCCTCTCAGGATTCTGTACTAAGTACGGACGTTTCAGACTTTGGCCCAAGACTGCAAGAACATCTGATGGCTGTTGATATATGAAAATGCAGTTTAGGTATGCAGGTTCTATATATTAGGCTGGATTATACAACACTGTAGTATGATAAGAAAGACACAAGCAGAATACATTGACATGCAGATAAGACAAGTACTGAAGTACGACACAAGTACAATACTGGAGTACCGGTATTGTATATGATTGACAGTTACAATATCAGGGACGACCTAACTAGATATAAGATGTAAGTACATGTAAATATTGAATATATGAAATCACATCATTGTTCCAGTTATTTACTTTCGGTTTAGAATCGTAAAGCTGTTAATTAAATCCGAAATAGTTTGGAGCTTTCCTTAATCGGGAACTTTGGCGAGTAGGTGGCGAGTTACTGTCATATTCATGCTCGGTGAGGTTGTCATGAAATTTAACTCGTGGGGTGGATGGAGGATTCAGTGGGCACCTTCCCTCCAGAATCTTGATTGGTAGGATCGATACGGGCGCGTATATGACGGTGGTTTGCCACAGTGATCTACCAGACAACAGTTTCACAAGGTAGTTTCTTCCTTGTCTTTCTATTACTGTACCATGTTGTGACCATCGTTTTGTAGAATGATTTTGAAACCATACACTTTGGCCAATGGTTAAGGGTGTCAAAGGTCGGCGTAATTCGTTCTTTGTAGCGGTGTTTGTAGATTCGGACTGTGATTCATGAGTGTCATCGAGCCATTTAGAGGCAAAGGCTGATATATGACAAGGCACAATGGAACGTAAAGGGCGGCCGAAAATTAATTGTGCTGGTGAGTATCCGGAAGTACTGCGAAATTCTAGTAATCCAAGACGGAAGTTATCACTATGAATGTCACCACCTGTGGTGGCAATCAGGTGTTTCATGGATTTTACAGCCGATTCGGCCAGACCATTGCTGGATGGGAAATGAGGCATGGATTGCACATGGTCAAATTCCCAATTGCTGGCAAAGGCTTTGAATGTTGATGATGTAAATTGGGGTCCTCCATCTGACCTAAATTTAACAGGAATGCCTGTGGCAGTAAAAAAACGCTTTAAAACATTTACAACTTTAGCGGAGTCCGGTTCATGCAAAAATTCTGCTACCTCTGGCCAACCTGAATAACGGTCTACATATATGAGATATGCTTTCCCACCATGGTGACCTATATCGGCAGCGGTTTGTTCAAAAGGTCGAGAAGGGGGTGGGCCCCTAAGAAGCGGCTCGGCTGGTAAGGATGCCCGCCGTTCTTGGCATGGTTGACACATGCCAACTACATTAATGATGTCTGCGGACAGACCGGGCCAATATACTGTAAGTCGAGCACGCCGTTTGGTACGCTCAGTACCCTGATGAGATGCATGCAGGCGTCTTAATACTTCCTTTCTTTGACATTTTGGAATAATAATTCGGGAATCAAAGAGGGCTAGACCGTTATCTGTTGATAGATTGTCAGTTAAGCTGTAATAAGGAAGGAGATATGCTGGTGCATCTTTCTTTTCGGGGAAACCGCGTTCTATAGATTGTACCAGCTCGTAATAGTCTGAATCACTGGCAGCTGAATTGCGGAGTTTAGTTAATATTGGATCCGTGCAGCCGTGAGTGAGGTCATTCCTGGTGGGTCTTCATCCTCATCAATCTGTTGCCCTATTGCTATAGTTTATTATTATAAAATGGAGCGTTTAATTATGTAATTACAATATAACTATATTTCAAATATATTTCAACGTTAAGTAACGCCATTTTCAATGAGTATAAATGTATTAGATCTAAAATAGAATAAGTGGCCTAATAGGGTGCGGTTCTTACTCGTTACTGCAAAATAATTCAGTAATTTTAACTACCGGTAACCAAAACAGCACTGTCAGACAAATTGATCCCGTAACACACCAACTACTAAATATTAACTACTAAACAACCAAATTTAAATGCATGAGAAAATATCAATTACAATCTAAATATAATTATACGGAATAAATACGAAGCCAACTACAGTAATACTCAAATACCAAAATATGACTATAAATTATTTTGAATGAAATGATTATTGAGAATTTTGTGAGTATTTTATAGTAACGAGTAAGAACCACACCCTATTACCCTAGGCCACTTATTCTATTTTAGATCTAATACAGTTATACTCATTGATAATAGCGTTACTAGGGGGGGTAGCGCATTTTCTGACCAAAAAGTCGAATTTTTGAAACATCCCATCTGATGCAGAATTTCATGCTGAATCCAAATATGGAAACCGTTTTCCCATATCTTGCTTAGTTTTCGAGATATCTGGGATAGAAGATACTGGCTCCGATATATCGCGATATCGGTAAAGGAGATGAAGTTTGGGGTTTGCATTCAATTTCTGCAAATGTCTGTGTTCAGTGGTGCTAATTGGATGTCTCCACGAGAAAGAGCACAAAATTTTAATTGAGAAGGTATTTTTTTATGATTATTGGACCTACTGATCAGTTTATAAGACAACTTCAAGTCTCCGGAATGAAGACAGGACTCGAATAAGCGGTCTTTGCGGGATTACACGGAATAGACTTATCGGTCATCAGAGATCTTCAAAATGTATAATCTCCAGTTCTAGTGGTCGTACGGAGTTCGTTTTGGGCTCATTCGAAAGCTCTTTTCTCAGAGACCGAAGTTACCATTTGGTTTGGCAAACTCTTGAAAGCTACCTGAGCAATCATAACTTGAACAAAATTTACAAGGCATATTTTACCCAAATTCATGTTATGTTGCTTTACAACCATTTTGTCTTAAATCACATGGTAACTTTGTTCTCTAAGAAAAGAGCTTTCGAATGAACCTAAAACGAACTTCGTACGACCACTAGAACTGGAGATTATACATTTTGAAGATCTCCGATGACCGATAAGTCTATTCCGTGTAATCCCGCAAAGACCGCAGAGTCGCTTATTCGAGTCCTTTTGGTCAGAAAATGAGCTACTA
>JAUCBJ010002009.1:0-47786 GCA_032718475.1 Nemertoderma westbladi | reverse complement strand
GAGCGACGTCTTTCCTTGCGGGTGGTCGGGGGCAGTGAACTGAATCGATCCTTTGGGAGTCGTTTAATCAACGGGTTTACTGCCTGGACGTTGATGAAGCGACCGGGGCGAACTTCCACAATCTTTTCGCTGGACCCGGGAAGTTGTGACCATATCTGGGCGGTGTCGCGTGGGTTCAGCCGCTTTACTGGGGAAGATGTTAGCGACCCCTTCATAGACCGAGCCATACCGGTGGGATCATTATAATTATATGATAACAATTAGCGCAGAAGGATATTTAGCAATAATATTTAGTCTTTAAGCATTTTATGATAATCTGATTACTCAAGTTGAATAATAAAATACCGTAGACTAGTAAGACAGAAAACAGTAGACCGAAAATCCCGTCTTGGCGAATTAATATTCCGCCTCAATGTTAAATTCTCAATTTAGGGAAAGGAGCAGGTTACAGTGGCACGATATTTTATCTAAAACACTAAACTAAACACAATAGAACAGGTTACAGTTTTAATTTTGAGCAGCTGTTATTTGCGTCGAATTTCCCCTGGAGAAGGATGCATTTTTATTGTGTCCAGTCCCCCCCCCCCCCCCCCCCATCTGGTCTAACGCGGAATAAACAGACAGGGGAGGGGTGGGGGGGGGGGGGGGCTGGACGCAATAAAAATTCACGTGTGATAACATAATTAAATAAATATAATATAAAAATTACAAATACGTGTAGATACACGTCAAAGTCATGTACATAATACAGATAGGGGGGGGGGGGGGGGGGGAAACTGGACGCAATAAAAATTCATCCCTCTCCAGGGGAAATTCCACGCAAATAACAGCTGATTACTCTCAAAAATAAAACTGTAACCTGTTCTATTGTGTTTAGTTTATTGTTTTGGTTAAAATAACGTGCCACTGTAACCTGCTCCTTTCCCTAAATTTAGAATTTAACATTGAGGCGGGATATTAATTCGCCAAGGTGGGATTTGCGTCCAGTTTCCCCCCTGTCTCACACATGAATAAAACATCCCATTAAAAAAACCTAGGATTGTCAGTTTAAAAAAAGTCTCTGATAAAGCCAAGGCAATACAAATTATTAATTATTAAATATATACGGTACGCCGTGAAAATTATCTTCCCCTAACAAAGAGCTTTCTACTGCAGTACAAGGAAACCTATGGATGGATGTGATGGATGGCAACTTGCTTCCCATAACCAGGTACTTTAACCTATAAGGAGCTGATTTCACCTAGTAACGCCCTGGTGACGTCAGTGTATGGGAGAGGCGGGGCTGTTGGCATGCGGGAAACCAATAGAATGCGATGTAATGAGAGGGAATCACTAAAACAAACAGCAAAACAAAAATGCCAGCCCCTGCCCTGGTTCGAACAATATACGAAAAATATAATAAAATAACCGCAATATATATATATTTATATTTTCATGCCATAATATTGAACTTTATATTACAGATGAATACATTATTAGAAACTAATTATATATAACATATCTTTGAATATATCGACGTCGTAATTCAGGTACATGGAACCCCTAGCCCCAATTTAATTTACAAATCTTAATGAGATTGAATGAAATTTGAAACAAAAATAGGTTCATCTCCCTCCTCCATAGTGGGTGAGTAAGGATTTTCATTTTCGCTTTAATTCTTTACCTAAAGTAAAAGCGTTTCATAAAGGTATTTACGTCGATATTGCACCGCAGTTACACAGTAGTCATAATTCAACCTTGAAGTGACTTGTTAGCACCATTCGAAAGCTGACCGCGCAAGGATTCCAAATATGTAAAACATTTGAATTTGGTTGGGAAATAGCTGAGATATGAGCTTTCAAATGTTGCCTGCATTTGATTCTGCCGCAGAATATTTATCCTATTTAATAAATACACAATGTTCTAGAACACTTTGGAATAAGAAAGTACTAGTATTATTAACTAGGGATGCTAGGTCTTGGCTATCTTACTGCTACAGTATGTGTGCATCATAGGCCGTCTGTGCACCTGTGCACTCTGCTCTGCGTAGGTTCTACTGGTTGGTACCGGTATCTCTACTGCTGTTCACTTAGGCCTTCAGTACAAGTATCAGTAATATATTATAGGCAAAGCCTATACCCAAAAATAAATTAACCTGTAGTACTGCAATAATTTATATTGTGCAATATCTATTTGTCGCAAATGAAGGTAATTAATTAACTAATTACAGAATTATAGCCTACCAACCACTAGCCTAGCCACCTTTAACTGGTCTACTCTACAGTGGAAAGCCCGCCCAACAAGGGGTGGTCGGAAGAGTCGAATTGGTCGGCAAAGTCGGATCCACCTATAGTCTACATATAAACTTTTGCGACTTTTAGCGACCCTCCATATAGTCTATTGCAGGCCTATGATGATATACAGTATGTAAGCCGGCCAGCCGACCACGTGCGACTTACACTCAGTTCACTGGGTCGAATAAGTCACCTTTATACACGACCCACGAGTGATTGGAACTTGGCCTAACCTAAATACTCCCTATGTAAACTAGCCGACTTCTAGCGATCCTCCATAAGTCACCTGTGGACGGCTTTCATATACTAATAGTTAATACATAATACACTACTGTATAATTCAAATAGACATTAAATATATAATTAATAGTAATATATAAAATTATAATTATAATCTATAAAATTATAATGATACACTTATATGTAGGCCTATGCTTAAAACTTTGAAGCAAAAAATAACTAAAATGTTACGCTGAATATTATAACTAAATAAATTAGAGTGGTAATTTATCCCCTGGCTCTCTCTGCCAAGGAACAGGGATTGGCTAAAGATCTACCCAATAAAAATTTAGTAAAAGGTTGATAGAGCAAATTATAGTTGCTAAGCGACATCCTCAACAATGCATATGATGGGAATTTGGCATTGGTTTTAAATACCTTAGTTTTATGGGACATTTTACTAATGTACATATCTGATTTCAGCTGTGTAGTACCGGTACGGGATTAGCAGTAGCCCTACCTATTAACGTTAGGCCTTATTATTCAGCTGTGTAGTACGGGATTAGCAGTAGCCCTACCTATTAACGTTGATTTCAGCTGTGTAGTACGGGATTAGCAGTAGCCCTACCTATTAACGTTGATTTCAGGTGTGTAGTACGGGATTAGCAGTAGCCCTGCCTATTAACGTTGATTTCAGGTGTGTAGTACGGGATTAGCATTAGCCCTACCTATTAACGTTGATTTCAGCTGTGTAGTACGGGATTAGCAGTAGCCCTACCTATTAACGTTAGGCCTTATTATTCAGCTGTGTAGTACGGGATTAGCAGTAGCCCTACCTATTAACGTTAGGCCTTATTATTCAGCTGTGTAGTACGGGATTAGCAGTAGCCCTACCTATTAACGTTAGGCCTTATTATTCAGCTGTGTAGTACGGGATTAGCAGTAGCCCTACCTATTAACGTTGATTTCAGCTGTGTAGTACGGGATTAGCAGTAGCCCTACCTATTAACGTTGATTTCAGCTGTGTAGTACGGGATTAGCAGTAGCCCTACCTATTAACGTCTGTGTAGTACGGGATTAGCAATAGCCCTACCTATTAACGTTGATTTCAGCTGTGTAGTACGGGATTAGCAGTAGCCCTACCTATTAACGTCTGTGTAGTACGGTATTAGCAGTAGCCCTACCTATTAACGTCTGTGTAGTACCGGTACAGGATTAGCAGTAGCCCTACCTATTAACGTTAGGCCTTATTATTCAGCTGTGTAGTACGGGATTAGCAGTAGCCCTACCTATTAACGTCTGTGTAGTACGGTATTAGCAGTAGCCCTACCTATTAACGTCTGTGTAGTACGGTATTAGCAGTAGCCCTACCTATTAACGTCTGTGTAGTACGGTATTAGCAGTAGCCCTACCTATTAACGTTGATTTCAGCTGTGTAGTACGGGATTAGCAGTAGCCCTACCTATTAACGTCTGTGTAGTACCGGTACAGGATTAGCAGTAGCCCTACCTATTAACGTTAGGCCTTATTATTCAGCTGTGTAGTACGGGATTAGCAGTAGCCCTACCTATTAACGTTGATTTCAGCTGTGTAGTACGGGATTAGCAGTAGCCCTACCTATTAACGTCTGTGTAGTACGGGATTAGCAGTAGCCCTACCTATTAACGTTGATTTCAGCTGTGTAGTACGGGATTAGCAGTAGCCCTACCTATTAACGTCTGTGTAGTACGGGATTAGCAGTAGCCCTACCTATTAACGTTGATTTCAGCTGTGTAGTACGGGATTAGCAGTAGCCCTACCTATTAACGTTAGGCCTTATTACATTCTCGTAAACTCCCGTAATGATTATGTTTACTGTTTTACTGTTTTATTATTTTAATTATTGTGTATTTTCTTTCGGTATGCCAGTGTGTTATTGAAAGTAAAAAATTTGTAACAATTAATTGTAAATTTGTTAGTTTGCTGTCTCTTATTCCACAATTTTATTAAAAATAACTCCAGAACTCAAAACACTTTGCCTGACGCCTTTCAATGTTCAAACTACTTGATGGCGCACTGTAAATATAGGAAGTCGTTTTTAACAGTAATTGTTTATGGGAATGTATTGTTTTAGATAGTAAAATGACCGGTGTACAAGGCTGAGATAACTCACTCCCTCTTGAAATGACTTCCCAGTCATCTCAGCCTAGGCAGAGAACACTCCTCAGTCGTTTCAGCCTAGGCTGATAACACTCCCCAGTTTATCTCAGCCTAGGCATGAGAACACTCCCACTCCCATTAGGCTGAGATGACTCCCCTTAGGTTGAGATGACAGATTACTCCCCTATTTGAGTTATAATTCATATCCGTCCCTGTGTTATTTTCGTATATTGCAAAATAAAACTGTAACCTATGTTATTGAGATATCGTTTATTGTTTTCGTTAGAAAAGCCCGCCACTGTAACCTGCTCCTTTCCGTTAATTAAGAAATCTAGGGAGAAAACTGGGGAGTGTTCTCAGCCTAGGCTAAGACTGGGGAGTCATATTTGGTGGGGAGTTATCTCAGCCTATTACACCGGCAATTAATATGCATACGCATAGGCCCATGACCTATTATAACAGTTATACATTTAGAAGTTATAGTAGTTCATGATGGCCTTGTTGAGATAGTTATTTTGTGTCGGTAAATCTAATCGCTAAGATCTAGATCTAAGTCCCAAATGTGAGTAAATTATCGAAAAATACGTTTTGCTAAAAACATTTTATCTTAGCCTCACATACCTGATAAGATTTTATAATAATCATATCCGTCTGTTTGGAAAGTGTTATTTTACCTATTATCAGGCTAATAACTATTTAAAGACGCTAACAAAATCATAGTTCTTTTATCTAAATGACCGTTAATTTTCATTAACATTTTATGAGGATAGAAAAATAATAAAAACGGTATTTTAAAGGGACTTCCTTGAGATGTAGATAATATTTCGTATCTCCCTAAATATTATCGTAGTGGTTTTGATTTTGACGAATTTTAGGCCTACTTACTTTGAAAAAGACCTCGGTTTGTTTTGAAGGAATTCTATTTACCGGTGAATATCATACTGCATAGATTAGTAGTTAAAACTGAATAAATATTCTTTATTAGTGTAACATTTGTACTTATTACTTATTGATCATAAGAGCGTTAATTGATTATTTAGTTAATTTAACGATTTCTTCTCGGAGTATTAAGAATAAAAATGCCTAAAAAGAAAAAAGGTGGCGGTGGGAAGAAAAAAGGGAAAAAAGGTGGTAAGGGAAAAGGTGGGGAAAGAAAAAAGGAAAGTGTTGAAAAACTTGCTGCTGCCAATGCGAAGCTATGGGAATCAAAACTGGACATAATGGACAAGTGAGTCTGAGTATAATATACCGATAGTTAATAATTATTATTATATTCATGACAACAAGTCACTAATACTATTGTTGATCTTACCATTGTACGCACTAACTACCAAAATACAACCAAAAATAGTCCCTGGAAACCCCACACCCAACTAAACACCTAAACAAATGTAATTTTAAATATAACAAAAAAATAAAAAAAAAAAACGGTATAGAGAATTATTATTGGTTACGATATAACTAATAGCGCTGACTCGTCAGACTCATACAGAGTATTTACTACGTTACACATTTCGTTACTATTAATTCTAGCTGCGCGTAGTTTTAGTGCCTTATATATATAGATTGCTAGATTTTTCCAGACCCGAACCATATTTGTTGAAAATAATTGATGGTATAACGGTAAGGAAGGATGTCTATGAAAATGGTAATCTATAATTATGAATTGCACTTTGTGAGTCTTTTATCGGGCATTTCAATTATTCGAACCCAGAACTTTATAGTGTTCACCTTATGGTGCAGTGACAAAGGAAAAGTACCCGCTTCTCCATACACCATGAGATTTGATGTACTTGTCTTAGTGGTCTTTACACCCAAGGCTCGTTTGAGGAAACTTATATGCACTATTTCTATATCAGTTGCATTGTTCCATCCCCACCCCATACCTCACATCCATAATTTATAATGGGCTTTGGCGAAGTTACCAGTATAAGAAAAAACCACACCCAAATAGATGTAGTAGTGCACGACATCTAGTATTTTTCCTTTTTAAAACCAACATTCTGATTGGGACACACCGGCCCCTTGTTTCTGAAAATACGGATTACATCCAACCACCAGTAATCTGCAAAATTATGTACAATATCTAGCGAATATTGTAGGGTAGCCAATATCTAGCGAATATTGTAGGGTAGCCAATATCTAGCGAATATTGTAGGGTAGCCAATATCTAGCGAATATTGTAGGGTAGCCAATATCTAGCGAATATTGTAGGGTGGCCAATATCTAGCGAATATTGTAGAATAGCCAATATCTAGCGAATATTGTAGGGTGGCCAATATCCAGCGAATATTGTAGGGTAGCCAATATCTAGCGAATATTGTAGGGTAGCCAATATCTAGCGAATATTGTAGGGTAGCCAATATCTAGCGAATATTGTAGGGTAGCCAATATCTAGCGAATATTGTAGGGTGGCCAATATCTAGCGAATATTGTAGGGTAGCCAATATCTAGCGAATATTGTAGGGTGGCCAATATCTAGCGAATATGGTAGGGTAGCCAATATCTAGCGAATATTGTAGGGTAGCCAATATCTAGCGAATATTGTAGGGTAGCCAATATCTAGCGAATATTGTAGGGTAGCCAATATCCAAACCAGCGTAACCCGTTTTTGCCAATTCCGCTTCCAAATCATTTAGGAATAAGGCAAACAGAATAGAACTTAGACAATCACCCTGCATCACACCTACGAGACTACGAAAGGACCCTTCGATAACTACTGAGGCCATAGGCCGAAGTAGTTATCGAAGGGTCCTTTGGAAGTTAGTTATACAGAACCCAAATTCGGATATTCTGTCCTCCTGTATTGAATTTTGCACACGATGGTATATCAATCATGTATACTCTCGCACATAACATTTGAATGTAGGTGAATTGAAATTTATTACAAAACGTTTTTATTTCCTATACTTGCAAATTCTTTCCAAAAACATTTGAACTCCAAAAACAAAAAAAACTCCAAAAACAAAAACTTTTTCTCCCGGTCTCTGCTTTTTACCTCCTAAAAATTACCCTTCAGGGAAAACCAGTTTATCGCACAGTCTCGATGAACCACACTTTCATGGTTTGTAGCTTCTTCATTTCTGTTTCCTACAGCCATTTAGTACCGGTATATTTGCCGCAGCAAAGAACCTCTTGGAACGCTATGAAGTAATATTACTAACTTAGGGTGTAGAAACAATAAACTTCTAAAACACTTATTATATTTCTTATACAGTATTACAGTTGCATTAACAGCTCAAATACAATAAATTAATTTCTTTCAATACACTTCTTGATGAAAGCCATTGAATGCTATACGTGCAAGGTTATTCAAGGTTATATTTTTTATGTAAACATCATCCCTCGCTGCACTCGCTCGGTACATAAATACACGTTCGGGTCATAACGCTGGAAAGTGCCACTTTTCACACAATGACGTAAATAAATAGTTAGTCTTGGTTGGGGTTTTATCAGAGATAATGATTCCTCATGGGCCTGTAGGGTAAGTTTATTTTAATATTTATAATTTAGATCCCGCCTGGAGTTTCGCGAGAATGCCAAGAGGCTACTATTAGATAACGACAATCTGATCAGTCATCTAGAACGAACGGAGAAGGACACCATAGACGTCATCACTTATCTAAAGCAACAGGATATAGCTAAGGAGGATAAAATAGAGTCACTGCAAGTAAGTATCTTTAGGAACAGCTAAAATATACCAGAAGATGGGCTCAACACATAGGAAGTTCTTATTAAGTACTGTATGTCTTTATGTAGTACTGTAAGTCTACTCAATATTGCGCAAATAAAGTTTTACTGTAAGCCAAATGGTGTGTTGTTTAGGTTACTTGTCTGAATATCTTTCATGTAGCGATGCGGTATATTGTAAAGTACTATAATGAAACAATATGAACATTTAATTTTATCTTAAAAACTATGATCCGAATTTTAGTGAAGAAAGTGCGCATTTCATCACTATTTCAATGTTACAAACTTCTTCATTTTTTTCATATACAAAATGGTGAATTACTATAACAAACATGTCGGGTAATTTCAGTTCTTCGAATTTCAAATATTCTTCCATCGGATATTTCGTTTATCACTCATTAGTATTTTGGAACCAACCATCTCGCGAAAACTAAAAGCACTCAAGCATAAAGTTGTAGGCCAATTAAATAGTGATATTTGGTATCGAATAACACTACTTTATCGTTTGCCTACATACCAAGGTTATCATATTATTTATTTTTATATTTTACATCTTCCATGAACTACCATACTATTATAATTACCTGTAGTTCTTGCATCTCCTAGCTAATAAAGTATATTTTTTAACTTATTAGGAACAACTAAAGGAGGCCCGCAGACAGGCTAGGGAAGATCGTCAGAAACTAGCCGAGGACTTTACTCTAAAAGTATCAAATCTGGAGGAAGCTCTTAATCAACGCACCAATGAAGTGCAATTAATGCAAAACGAGTTGAAGATGGTTAAAGAATTCAGAAGAAAGAGGGCTCAGGTAGGTACTGTATCATAATTGTATCTACAATGACCTGAAATAGTGTCATTTTCTGTTGAAACACACCCACCCCCTCCCTCCCCCACCCTCACCACCCCCCCCCCCCCCATATTTTTTTACAAATCTAAATCTTTATCATGTTGCTTGAAATTTAAAACACAACTAGTTTGATGTCCATATGAAGCCAGAATTTTCGATTCGGAGTATTTGAATTTCGTTTAAAAAAAACAGAAGATATAGAAGGGTTCTCGTTCTCTGGAGGCAATTTATAATATCATGGCCATCGTAATACAAGGTCTGCTCACCCCCCTCGATCAGCTGATCAAAGAAGTTATACTTATTTTTGAATTATATAATATTACTATATTATTATTACTAATATAATACATTGGTATTAAGATGGCCTTGATTATATTGAATAAATGCACAGTGTTCTGGAACATTTTGTTTATCGAATGTGTAGCTACGCAATAGTGATAGTAGTATACAGTGCCCGCTCATTATGTCACACCATGAGGGCAAAAGATTACTTTTTTAACATTTCATTGTAAGCATAGAAATCCGATAACGAGCTATTCAGTATGTAAGTCTAGAGATGAAAGATGGGAATTACGGCGACAGAGAGTCTAAGAGCAAAACTTACCCGCCATCGCTGCTGGCTGGCGAGAAATCAAGGCCACCCAGGAGCAGGCTCTGCTACCTCTAGTCCAAGTCCAGCACCTAGCGATTCTGGGGCGTTTGGGGGATTGGAATACAGATGAGGTCTACGACTATAGTTAGTTAGGTTATGTTTATTTTAGTTATAGAAATTATAAGGCTTTGGGCACCCCAGACGATCACGAACCCGTTTTAAAAAAAAATTGTAATTTAATTGGTGATTATTTTAGATGCAAAAAGAGTTGGATGGTATTAAAGACACCATGTTTGAGACAAATGTAGAGCATCAACAGGCTCTACAGTCATCGGAACATAAATTTTTTGAGGAGAAGGCGCGACTACAACATGAAGCTAATCAGAAAGTAGCTGAGCTAGCAGAGAGGGCTCATAATGAGGCTATTGAGAACATGGACGAGACCACGAGGTTGGTTATGTTTAATGGATGTTGGCATATTCATTCTCATTGAAATAATAACTCATAATCGCTCAACAATTTACTTTACACAAACCAACAATCATGATTTAATACTGTAAGCCTACAAACAAACGCACATAACCTAAATATAACACCTACGCGTCCAAGGAGATATTAAAAACTCATTACAAATGTGAGACTTTACTTAGCGTTTTATCCATCAACATAATTAAATGACATTCTTAAAATCAATTATTGATTGTTTTTTTTAATCGGATTTTTAAAAAAATAAATAAATTAAAAAATAGAAAAAAATAAATATAACTCGAACAATGATTTTTTAGAGAATTTGCATATGTCTTACGACATGAAATATTGCAAATTTGATGTTTTTCATCGGTGTCATATATTTTAAATTGAATTCAGATAGTCCAGTTCTGCCCAATTATCGACTTATATTATCTTAGAAGTACAGTATAAGATAAGTAACAGTATGATAATATTGTATAACCCAGAATATAATAATAATAATATACTTCATCAATTCATCAAGACATGATTGGAGCAAAAAACTTGTTTTCATGTATGTAATGGAGTAACAAACATCCTTTATTAAAGGTAATAAAATTTTGTATTAAATAAATAATAAAATAGCATTTATATGTATTAAAAGCCACCCATGAAACTTTCTAATTTATAATATTTTATTCATCAAGACATGATTGGAGAAAAATACTTGTTTTCATGATGTGGTAACATCCCCTGTTAAAGGTAATAATATTTAGTATTAAATAAATAATTAATTAGCATTTATATTAAAAGCCACCCATGATATTTTAATATTTTTTATTTGTGTACAATATGACACCAATGGAGCAAAATAAACCTGTCAGTATGTTTAGGGGGTAAGTGTTAAATTTTAGTAATATGATTAGTATTAAATAATTTCTTAATTAGTATTAATTAAAAACCACCCAATTTTCATTTTTGTCAATTTTTACATTAGCGGACCAACTAAGCTCAATAAAGTTGTTTTCATGAACGGGGTCCAAACTTTGCCAAAAACCAGGTTAACCCCTACTGTGTTTGACAAACTTATCCTACATTCTATCTTACTTGAATGTTTAAAGCTGCTGCATTTCTAGCATTATTGAAAAACATCAGAATAATGTTTATAAAAATTAGGAAATCTTCATAATATATATATATCGATATAATATATATATATATAATAACTATAACTTGTTTTAATTTGTTTTATGGGAAAGATCTGTATACAAGGAAAATGTTCGTAAGAGTCAGGCTTTACAATATCACATATCCAAAGAAGAATCACTGAAGAAAATGAATTCAGTTCTATCGAATGAAAACGAGAGGATGGCTGGGGACAGGGAGTTAAATGATCTCCTTGTATTGGAAAAGGTAACACAGAATTGTGGTTGATTTGTTTGTATTATTCCGTAAGAACTTATCGTATTAATTAACATATCACTCTGATGCATCGTGTGGTTTGTCTCTCAATTTAAGGTAGTAAGGTGTCGATATCAACATAGGCGTACTGGAACACCGTAAATTAATTCGCAACAAGTGTATGCGGTTTTATTCTAAAATTTTAACATTACGAAAAAAGTAATTTATGACGTGTCATTAACCTTGTGTTTTTCATAGGTAACTGAAGCGAAGAAACAAAGGGAACAGATCAAGGCAATGCAAGCCAAGATAGAGTCATTGGAAAGGTCGCTGACCCATGTAGTGCAAGAGTTCGAAGCAGAGAGAGACGAGATACTTAGGCGGGCAAAGAGAGACACAGTGGGAGCTACTGAGGAGGTAAGAGTGAAGAGAGACACAGTGGGAGCTACAGAGGAGGTAAGAGTGAAGAGAGACACAGTGGGAGCTACTGAGGAGGTAAGAGTGAAGAGAGACACAGTGGGAGCTACTGAGGAGGTAAGAGTGAAGAGAGACACAGTGGGAGCTACTGAGGAGGTAAGAGTGAAGAGAGACACAGTGGGAGCTACTGAGGAGGTAAGAGTGAAGAGAGACACAGTGGGAGCTACTGAGGAGGTAAGAGTGAAGAGAGACACAGTGGGAGCTACTGAGGAGGTAAGAGTGAAGAGAGACACAGTGGGAGCTACTGAGGAGGTAAGAGTGAAGAGAGACACAGTGGGAGCTACATGAGGAGGTAAGAGTGAAGAGAGACACAGTGGGAGCTACAGAGGAGGTAAGAGTGAAGAGAGACACAGTGGGAGCTACATAGGAGGTAAGAGTGAAGAGAGACACAGTGGGAGCTACATGAGGAGGTAAGAGTGAAGAGAGACACAGTGGGAGCTACTGAGGAGGTAAGAGTGAAGAGAGACACAGTGGGAGCTACAGAGGAGGTAAGATTGAAGAGAGACACAGTGGGAGCTACATGAGGAGGTAAGAGTGAAGAGAGACACAGTGGGAGCTACATGAGGAGGTAAGAGTGAAGAGAGACACAGTGGGAGCTACTGAGGAGGTAAGAGTGAAGAGAGACACAGTGGGAGCTACAGAGGAGGTAAGAGTGAAGAGAGACACAGTGGGAGCTACTGAGGAGGTAAGAGTGAAGAGAGACACAGTGGGAGCTACTGAGGAGGTAAGAGTGAAGAGAGACACAGTGGGAGCTACATAGGAGGTAAGAGTGAAGAGAGACACAGTGGGAGCTACTGAGGAGGTAAGAGTGAAGAGAGACACAGTGGGAGCTACTGAGGAGGTAAGAGTGAAGAGAGACACAGTGGGAGCTACATAGGAGGTAATAGTGAAGAGAGACACAGTGGGAGCTACATAGGAGGTAAGAGTGAAGAGAGACACAGTGGGAGCTACTGAGGAGGTAAGAGTGAAGAGAGACACAGTGGGAGCTACTGAGGAGGTAAGAGTGAAGAGAGACACAGTGGGAGCTACTGAGGAGGTAAGAGTGAAGAGAGACACAGTGGGAGCTACATGAGGAGGTAAGAGTGAAGAGAGACACAGTGGGAGCTACTGAGGAGGTAAGAGTGAAGAGAGACACAGTGGGAGCTACTGAGGAGGTAAGAGTGAAGAGAGACACAGTGGGAGCTACATAGGAGGTAATAGTGAAGAGAGACACAGTGGGAGCTACATAGGAGGTAAGAGTGAAGAGAGACACAGTGGGAGCTACATAGGAGGTAAGAGTGAAGAGAGACACAGTGGGAGCTACTGAGGAGGTAAGAGTGAAGAGAGACACAGTGGGAGCTACTGAGGAGGTAAGAGTGAAGAGAGACACAGTGGGAGCTACTGAGGAGGTAATAGTGAAGAGAGACACAGTGGGAGCTACATGAGGAGGTAATAGTGAAGAGAGACACAGTGGGAGCTACAGAGGAGGTAAGAGTGAAGAGAGACACAGTGGGAGCTACTGAGGAGGTAAGATTGAAGAGAGACACAGTGGGAGCTACTGAGGAGGTAAGAGTGAAGAGAGACACAGTGGGAGCTACATGAGGAGGTAAGAGTGAAGAGAGACACAGTGGGAGCTACTGAGGAGGTAAGAGTGAAGAGAGACACAGTGGGAGCTACTGAGGAGGTAAGAGTGAAGAGAGACACAGTGGGAGCTACTGAGGAGGTAAGAGTGAAGAGAGACACAGTGGGAGCTACTGAGGAGGTAAGAGTGAAGAGAGACACAGTGGGAGCTACTGAGGAGGTAAGAGTGAAGAGAGACACAGTGGGAGCTACTGAGGAGGTAATAGTGAAGAGAGACACAGTGGGAGCTACATAGGAGGTAATAGTGAAGAGAGACACAGTGGGAGCTACAGAGGAGGTAAGAGTGAAGAGAGACACAGTGGGAGCTACAGAGGAGGTAAGAGTGAAGAGAGACACAGTGGGAGCTACAGAGGAGGTAAGAGTGAAGAGAGACACAGTGGGAGCTACATAGGAGGTAATAGTGAAGAGAGACACAGTGGGAGCTACAGAGGAGGTAAGAGTGAAGAGAGACACAGTGGGAGCTACTGAGGAGGTAAGAGTGAAGAGAGACACAGTGGGAGCTACAGAGGAGGTAAGAGTGAAGAGAGACACAGTGGGAGCTACTGAGGAGGTAAGAGTGAAGAGAGACACAGTGGGAGCTACAGAGGAGGTAATAGTGAAGAGAGACACAGTGGGAGCTACATAGGAGGTAATAGTGAAGAGAGACACAGTGGGAGCTACATGAGGAGGTAAGAGTGAAGAGAGACACAGTGGGAGCTACTGAGGAGGTAAGAGTGAAGAGAGACACAGTGGGAGCTACAGAGGAGGTAAGAGTGAAGAGAGACACAGTGGGAGCTACTGAGGAGGTAAGAGTGAAGAGAGACACAGTGGGAGCTACTGAGGAGGTAAGAGTGAAGAGAGACACAGTGGGAGCTACATGAGGAGGTAAGAGTGAAGAGAGACACAGTGGGAGCTACTGAGGAGGTAAGAGTGAAGAGAGACACAGTGGGAGCTACTGAGGAGGTAAGAGTGAAGAGAGACACAGTGGGAGCTACTGAGGAGGTAAGAGTGAAGAGAGACACAGTGGGAGCTACAGAGGAGGTAAGAGTGAAGAGAGACACAGTGGGAGCTACATGAGGAGGTAAGAGTGAAGAGAGACACAGTGGGAGCTACTGAGGAGGTAAGAGTGAAGAGAGACACAGTGGGAGCTACAGAGGAGGTAAGAGTGAAGAGAGACACAGTGGGAGCTACTGAGGAGGTAAGAGTGAAGAGAGACACAGTGGGAGCTACTGAGGCGGTAAGAGTGAAGAGAGACACAGTGGGAGCTACTGAGGAGGTAAGAGTGAAGAGAGACACAGTGGGAGCTACTGAGGAGGTAAGAGTGAAGAGAGACACAGTGGGAGCTACTGAGGCGGTAAGAGTGAAGAGAGACACAGTGGGAGCTACATAGGAGGTAATAGTGAAGATATACACAGTGGGAGCTACATAGGAGGTAATAGTGAAGATAGACACAGTGGGAGCTACATAGGAGGTAAGATTGAAGAGAGACACAGTGGGAGCTACTGAGGAGGTAAGAGTGAAGAGAGACACAGTGGGAGCTACATAGGAGGTAATAGTGAAGAGAGACACAGTGGGAGCTACAGAGGAGGTAAGAGTGAAGAGAGACACAGTGGGAGCTACTGAGGAGGTAAGAGTGAAGAGAGACACAGTGGGAGCTACTGAGGAGGTAAGAGTGAAGAGAGACACAGTGGGAGCTACTGAGGAGGTAAGAGTGAAGAGAGACACAGTGGGAGCTACTGAGGAGGTAAGAGTGAAGAGAGACACAGTGGGAGCTACATAGGAGGTAAGAGTGAAGAGAGACACAGTGGGAGCTACAGAGGAGGTAAGAGTGAAGAGAGACACAGTGGGAGCTACTGAGGAGGTAAGAGTGAAGAGAGACACAGTGGGAGCTACTGAGGAGGTAAGAGTGAAGAGAGACACAGTGGGAGCTACTGAGGAGGTAAGAGTGAAGAGAGACACAGTGGGAGCTACTGAGGAGGTAAGAGTGAAGAGAGACACAGTGGGAGCTACATAGGAGGTAAGAGTGAAGAGAGACACAGTGGGAGCTACAGAGGAGGTAAGAGTGAAGAGAGACACAGTGGGAGCTACATAGGAGGTAAGAGTGAAGAGAGACACAGTGGGAGCTACAGAGGAGGTAAGAGTGAAGAGAGACACAGTGGGAGCTACTGAGGAGGTAAGAGTGAAGAGAGACACAGTGGGAGCTACTGAGGAGGTAAGAGTGAAGAGAGACACAGTTGGAGCTACAGAGGAGGTAAGAGTGAAGAGAGACACAGTGGGAGCTACATAGGAGGTAAGAGTGAAGAGAGACACAGTGGGAGCTACTGAGGAGGTAAGAGTGAAGAGAGACACAGTGGGAGCTACATAGGAGGTAATAGTGAAGAGAGACACAGTGGGAGCTACTGAGGAGGTAAGAGTGAAGAGAGACACAGTGGGAGCTACTGAGGCGGTAAGAGTGAAGAGAGACACAGTGGGAGCTACTGAGGCGGTAGGAGTGAAGAGAGACACAGTGGGAGCTACATAGGAGGTAATAGTGAAGATAGAGACAGTGGGAGCTACATAGGAGGTAAGATTGAAGAGAGACACAGTGGGAGCTACTGAGGAGGTAAGAGTGAAGAGAGACACAGTGGGAGCTACTGAGGAGGTAAGAGTGAAGAGAGACACAGTGGGAGCTACTGAGGAGGTAAGAGTGAAGAGAGACACAGTGTGAGCTACTGAGGCGGTAAGAGTGAAGAGAGACACAGTGGGAGCTACTGAGGAGGTAAGATTGAAGAGAGACACAGTGGGAGCTACTGAGGTGGTAAGAGTGAAGAGAGACACAGTGGGAGCTACATAGGAGGTAAGAGTGAAGAGAGACACAGTGGGAGCTACATAGGAGGTAATAGTGAAGAGAGACACAGTGGGTGCTACATAGGAGGTAATAGTGAAGAGAGACATAGTGGGAGCTACATAGGAGGTAAGATTGAAGAGAGACACAGTGGGAGCTACTGAGGCGGTAAGAGTGAAGAGAGACACGGTGGGAGCTACTGAGGAGGTAAGAGTGAAGAGAGACACAGTCGGAGCTACTGACGAGGTAAGAGTGAAGAGAGACGCAGTGGGAGCTACTGAGGAGGTAAGAGTGAAGAGAGACACAGTGTGAGCTACTGAGGCGGTAAGAGTGAAGAGAGACACAGTGGGAGCTACTGAGGCGGTAGGAGTGAAGAGAGACACAGTGGGAGCTACTGAGGAGGTAAGAGTGAAGAGAGACACAGTGGGAGCTACTGAGGAGGTAAGAGTGAAGAGAGACACAGTGGGAGCTACATAGGAGGTAATAGTGAAGAGAGACACAGTGGGAGCTACAGAGGAGGTAAGAGTGAAGAGAGACACAGTGGGAGCTACTGAGGAAGTAAGAGTGAAGAGAGACACAGTGTGAGCTACTGAGGCGGTAAGAGTGAAGAGAGACACAGTGGGAGCTACATAGGAGGTAATAGTGAAGAGAGACACAGTGGGAGCTACAGAGGAGGTAAGAGTGAAGAGAGACACAGTGTGAGCTACTGAGGCGGTAAGAGTGAAGAGAGACACAGTGGGAGCTACAGAGGAGGTAAGAGTGAAGAGAGACACAGTGAGAGCTACTGAGGCGGTAAGAGTGAAGAGAGACACAGTGGGAGCTACATAGGAGGTAATAGTGAAGAGAGACACAGTGGGAGCTACAGAGGAGGTAAGAGTGAAGAGAGACAAAGTGTGAGCTACTGAGGCGGTAAGAGTGAAGAGAGACACAGTGGGAGCTACATAGGAGGTAATAGTGAAGAGAGACACAGTGGGAGCTACAGAGGAGGTAAGAGTGAAGAGAGACACTACTACTACTACTACTAGGATCGGCATGCTGCATTGCAGCTGCATTTTTAAGAATGCTGTGCCGGCTTGTCAACAAAATTGCACCACCACAACTCCCTATCACCCATGACATTTGCTAGATTATCCGCATCTTTAAGGCCAGTGTCCTTTAAGATGCGTCTCAAGAAAGTCATGGGCGGTCCACCATGCTTATTCACTCCATGAGGCTGCCAAAGTACAAGATTATGCACTGGCTGGTCCTCCCGGCGAAAGCAATGTCCTGCAAAGCGGAGGCGATTTTGTTCTAGTGTCAAGCTTGGGGGAACCAATGAGACACCTCCAATGTTATATAGTGTCTGGTTGGAGATGTGTGCATTGTACTTGACACAATGAACCCGGCGTAGCATTCTTGTGAATGTGCCATCCAGAGATTTGGTGTCCTCAGCAGTTAGAGCCCAGCATGGACTCCCGTAGAGGAGTACTGGAACTACTGCTGCTCTAAATAATCGGACCTTAAGTTTCCGATTAATTCTCGGTGACTTCCAAATCCTGGAAAGCCTATTCAAGGCTGCCCATGCCTTTCCCTTACGTATTCGAAGGTCCTCACCTGACTTCCGGATCCATGATCCCAGGTAACAGAAGTCGTCCACATGCTCAAGCATACCATCCTTTGAGCTTATGCTCATCCGATCAGAGACTTGCTGAGGACTTTCAAAGTTAACTGTCAGAATTTTGGTCTTTCTGGAGTTAATAAAAAGACCAACACTAGAAGCAGCATGTTCTAATGAGCTGAAGAGCCGTTGGGCTCCCTCTAATGATTCTGAGAGTACTCCTAAGTCATCAGCAAAGTCTAGATCAGTTAGGTACTTGGCAGGATTTCCTCGACTTCTGGAGCCAGTAGGTGGAGTTATCATCACCCCATCATCATTATAATGATCTAAGGACATGCGTAGAACATAGTCAACCACAATAATGAACAAGAATGGTGCAAGTGTGTCTCCTTGGAGGACGCCCCATAACACTTCAAATGGTCCTGTGTCACCATCAACAGTAGACACAAATGTTGTCGAACCATCGTATACTGATCTGATTGCTGCAATAAGTTCATCTGGAATCCCATATAATGAAAGTATGCTGAACATACGTGAGCGAGAGACTGAATCAAAGGCCTTGAAGAAGTCAACAAAGATAACAGCCAGATGCCTGTCTTTCTTTTTTGATAACTCTTCAATTATCCTTTTAAGTGCCAAAATGGGCTCTATGGTCCCACGACCTTTACGGAACCCATTCTGATTTCCACGGAGCAGTCTCTCAATGGGATCCCTGATGCGATTGAATAGAATCCTATTGTATAGCTTAGCAGCAATCGAGATCAATGAGATTCCCCGAAAAGAACCATAGAGTGTTAGGTGTTAAGAGAGACACAGTGGGAGCTACAGAGGAGGTAATAGTGAAGAGAGACACAGTGGGAGCTACAGAGGAGGTAAGAGTGGAGAGAGACACAGTGGGAGCTACAGAGGAGGTAAGAGTGAAGAGAGACACAGTGGGAGCTACTGAGGCGGTAGGAGTGAAGAGAGACACAGTGGGAGCTACTGAGGAGGTAAGAGTGAAGAGGGACACAGTGGGAGCTACTGAGGCGGTAAGAGTGAAGAGGGACACAGTGGGAGCTACTGAGGAGGTAAGATTGAAGAGAGACACAGTGGGAGCTACTGAGGAGGTAAGAGTGAAGAGAGACACAGTGGGAGCTACTGAGGAGGTAAGAGTGAAGAGAGACACAGTGGGAGCTACTGAGGAGGTAATAGTGAAGAGAGACACAGTGGGAGCTACATAGGAGGTAATAGTGAATAGAGACACAGTGGGAGCTACATAGGAGGTAAGATTGAAGAGAGACACAGTGGGAGCTACATAGGAGGTAAGAGTGAAGAGAGACACAGTGGGAGCTACTGAGGTGGTAAGAGTGAAGAGAGTCACAGTGGGAGCTACTGAGGAGGTAAGAGTGAAGAGAGACACAGTGTGAGCTACTGAGGAGGTAATAGTGAAGAGAGACACAGTGGGAGCTACTGAGGAGGTAATAGTGAAGAGAGACACAGTGGGAGCTACTGAGGAGGTAATAGTGAAGAGAGACACAGTGGGAGCTACATAGGAGGTAATAGTGAAGAGAGACACAGTGGGAGCTACATAGGAGGTAAGAGTGAAGAGAGACACAGTGGGAGCTACTGAGGAGGTAAGAGTGAAGAGAGACACAGTGGGAGCTACTGAGGAGGTAAGATTGAAGAGAGACACAGTGGGAGCTACATAGGAGGTAATAGTGAAGAGAGACACAGTGTGAGCTACTGAGGAGGTAAGAGTGAAGAGAGACACAGTGGGAGCTACTGAGGAGGTAAGAGTGAAGAGAGACACAGTGGGAGCTACTGAGGAGGTAAGATTGAAGAGAGACACAGTGGGAGCTACATAGGAGGTAATAGTGAAGAGAGACACAGTGTGAGCTACTGAGGAGGTAAGAGTGAAGAGAGACACAGTGGGAGCTACTGAGGCGGTAGGAGTGAAGAGAGACACAGTGGGAGCTACTGAGGAGGTAAGAGTGAAGAGAGACACAGTGGGAGCTACATAGGAGGTAATAGTGAAGAGAGACACAGTGTGAGCTACTGAGGAGGTAAGAGTGAAGAGAGACACAGTGGGAGCTACTGAGGAGGTAAGAGTGAAGAGAGACACAGTGGGAGCTACAGAGGAGGTAAGATTGAAGAGAGACACAGTGGGAGCTACTGAGGAGTTACCGTAAGAGTGAAGATAGACATAGTTCGAGTATCAGAGGAGGATAGAGTGTAAACCGTAGATTGTCACAGTTGGTGCATCAGGGGAGGTGAGAGTGAAAATATATTCAGTAATTGTCGTCCGTTTTTTGACAATTAGGTCCTTAACGGTAAATGTAGAACAATTTATTTTTTCAGGCCGGAAAATATAAAAAAATGTTAGAATTAAAAGACAAGGAAGGCAAGAAAATAAAACGCCTCGCTCGGAATATTCTAGAACAGAGAACTGAGGTTGAGAAGTTCTTCGTTGACTCGTTAGAGTACGTGAGAGATCAGATTAAACGAAACAAGCAACAGTATAAAAAGGATGCCGAAAGGGTTAGAATGCGATTTATTGTGGTTTGTATTTACTGTGAGGATTATTGAAGTATTTTACTCTTCACTTTTAATTGGCTCATTTGTCCGTATTTACTTAGAGCAGCTGTATATCTATTATTTGTTAGGCGTACAGAGATAAAATGCTGATGGCGCACTCAGGTAAAGGCGACTACCCGCTGGTGCGGACATTCCACGAGGGTATGGAAGCCTCGACAAACAGCGTGGAAGACGATATCGCCGCCGCAACTGATTGGCAGGATGTTGTAGAGAATGTCGATATTGGCGACCTGACATGGGAACAGAAAGAAAAGGTAGGTAGTCGACGACTGTTACATATACAATTGTGTATGAACTTTGCAAATGGGAGAGTTACATTGCGAAACATATTTCCGAGCTCAAGTCACGGGGAAAATATATATTGATTTATTCCACACAATTGCCTTATTAATAATTTAAATTTATTATAGGTGCTGAGACACTTGTTTGCTTTAATGAACGGCGCCAAAGTCAGTAAATCCTCCAGTGACCTAACACGATTCCCACCCCCACGCCGATTAGCTGGAGAAATAGCCAATAAAGATGCAGGTGTTCTATTTATCAGCAAGGATGAGGACATTGCTCGACAGGCTGAATTAACTGGTTACCCCCCACTGCCGCCTATAGAGGCCCCAAGTAGGGATGACTCACAATTAGTTTTGTCATCATAAGATTATATGACTAATTTAAAGTTATTTTCGCGAATATTTATTTGTCTAAATTAAACGAAATTAAACGTAAATTAATCTAAAAATTAAACGAAAACCTGAAGAACACGTTCCATTTCAATTTTTCTCTTGTTTAAAGTTATTGATGAAGCGGTAGCTTCGATATAAATTTGGAGAAAATTTCAATTGTAACTCAATTTATATTTTGAATTATTTATTCAGGGGAGGGGTACACCCCCCCCCCCCCCCCCCCCCCCCCTCCCCCCATGAACCTTTTTTTGATATGGCTGTCACTTAGAGTTAAATTATAATATTGCTATTTTGTCAAGGCCAACCACTACTGTATGGAAGGCCAAATAGCCTTTATACAGTAGTACAATTTTTAAATTTATAGCCTCCGCCTAGCGGCCGGCGGCGGAATTAAAGATTTCACTAAAATTGTTAATAGTCCCTCAATCTTGGTCCAAATTTCTTGAAAACAATTTCTTTTTTGGACTCAGCGTGATCAACTCTACAAAAGTTATCTTATTTAATTTTTAATTAGCCATTTTTATTTTAATTAATTAATTATCATATTTTTTATTAAAATTGGCTAATTACAAAAAATTGTAATGTTTATCAAAATTCCATAAGATTACTTTTAAACAGTTTCCAAAGCTCGTTCGTTCGAATGAGCCATAAACGAAGAATATTGGTTGAATAATGACGGTGGAATAGTAATTTGAAATGTCATTCTGAGAAAATGTCCTTCAAAGTTCGCGCCAATATTGGCTGTCTGCATTCTGGTTGGTTAAATATTTCTGGAACGAAGTATGCACAACAATGAGCTAAAATGTTGATTACGGGGTTTTCGTTGTCGCTGATTTCATTTCTTATGACAGTTTTAATGTTTGGTGGAATCAAGTATATCTGTCTGTCTGTCAGTCTTATGTCTTTCTTACAATTTGACGGACAGACTGTCATACGTAAAAACAGTGATAACTCGAGAACTGAAAGAGGTCTCACTAAGCGGTTTTCAGATTTGTAATCCTTATTAAATTCTGCTCTTGATGAAATAAAGAAATAACAATTTGAAAATTTGAACTGAGGGTATATACAATTAGATACTGAGAAGACAATGACGAACCAATGACTATGACCAATTAACATCTAGGTTTGACGAAACACGCGACAAATTAATATTTATAACTTTAACGCGCGCAATGCAAATTTGGTGTGGAAGGATAACAGACGAACGGGGGAGGATATGAGGGTAGAGAATATGTGGACGGGGGGAGAGTGAGAAAGTGAAGTTTCAAGAGGGGTGTGTGAGAATGGGAAAGAGTGTAAGTGTACGAATAAGATAAAGTGGTACTTTATATGCCTAGCGGAGTAACGGGAGAGTGATGTGTAGTGGGCAGAATGAAAAGTTTCTTAGGCCTGGAAATCGGGATGAGGTGAGTTAGTGCGGAGATTTGGGCAAAATCTGAAAGCACCACAAAATTATCAATGTGAGGAGGATGCGAGTAGGCTCTACACAACCTTATGATACTGTTTGACGCGGGTATCATAATGAGAGAGATCATAGGATCCAATAAAAGACACAGACTGGCAGTCTGGTACCTAAAAGATAAACCACCCCACTCATAGTCCACAATAGGTATTAAAGGCCATGAGGGCGTTGAACCATCGTTTAACATGTTATTTCCGAGGAAAACACCCGGAAAATAACTTGGGGGGAGTGTTACGGTAGCGCCCAAATGCTACTAAGGGTTTTTAATCAATTTAGGAAAGCGGTCAGCAGGAGGGAAGCCAATGCAAAGTTGGCAACCCAAGAAAGCAATAATTGGTTTGGTCGGTACCAAACCCATTACATAAGCAGGGGGAAGTAGCCTCATTAATCCACACGGAAAACTTCCATTGTGCAATATGTAGCCTAGTTGTGTGGGCAATATACCAACGTCGGTTATGGGAATATAACATATTTGTAACCCAATTTATGAGCAAAGAATATGTTGCATTTAAAGAAGTAAAGAATTAGGCAACTTTATTTATTGAGGCTCTTTTCTATGAGACTTGAAAATCACAGATGGGCGAGGGGGGGGGGGGAACTGGACGCAATAAAAATCCATTCGTCTCCAGGGGAAATTCGACGCAAATAACAGCTGATTATTCTCAAAAATAAAACTGCAACCTGTTCTATTGTGCTTAGTTCATTATTTTGGTTAGGGTAACATGCCACTGTAGCCTGCTCCTTTCCCTAAATTGAGAATTTAACATTGAGGCGGGATATTAATTCGTCAATGCGGGATTTGCGTACAGTCCCCCCCCCCCCCCCCCCCCCGTCTCGAAAATCAACATTCCAATCTAAACTTACACTACACCATTCCTCAATATCAACCAGAGAGTTATGGTTCGCCCCTTTTACCTACTAGAGACGGGCCTAGCGGCCCGTGAAGCAAGTCGTAGGAGACAGTACGATTCAAGTAAAAGCTTTTTGTTCTGTCTGATAATCAATTAGTGTGAGGGTAGTCCTGGTGGTGTACGAGAAATTTTCTAGACAACTTCGAACTATAATTATTATGTTGTAATCATCTAATGAATTATAAAAGCTGTTGTGATTGTAGAAGATAGAGAGAGCAGTTAGCGAAATGATTATTTTGTTCTATAGGATAGAGTAGTCAGAGAGTTAGAGTAGTCGAGTCGTTGTTTAATAATAATAACAGCAGTTGCCATGAATTCAATATACAATCGCGCAAAAGAAGTGATAAGACAAATTCGTTCTTATTTTTGTAATAAATAAAACAGGTTGAGATGTTTCAATGTAAACCGCGATTAACAATTTACAACATTTATATTATTATTATAACAGATTTTTATATTTCAAACTATAATGTTAGCCTTATGGAGAATCATTATGAGGCTGAGTAAACATTCAGCCTTATAAGCATACACCCTCCACAGTATTAATGTTGGCACAAAGATTTCAAAATAAAACAATAATGCGATGAGAGCACAGTACAATACACTGTGTAGCCAACACACTGTTTAACTAACAGTCATTTAGCTTGCACGCCAATTAATTAACATAGCAAGGATGCATTGGGAAGAGTTATTCAGCTGAGACTGTAATAGCCAGCTAAACCAGTTAATGTTTTGTTTGATTACTGTCTGGGTTGTAGAATAGAGTGATAATAAAACTTGGCACACAAAGTACTTCTTTGTTAGTTGCCCTTCCTATTGAATGCATTACCAGGCCATCTCTATACATTTTTCATGAGTGCCAGCTGGTGTTTTATCATTGCGCCTATGGCAATTTTAGTGTTTTGGGGCTATTTTTCGAAATAAAACAAGTTGAGATGTTTCAATTTAAACCGCGATTTCACAAGTACCCTTAGAAATCCATTTTCATGGTCCATGCAAAATTTCATCAAAATCGTTAGAGCCGTTTTTGCTCTAGGTCAGTAGTCAGTAGCCAGTAGCCAGTAGCCAGTAGCAGTAGCTTTTTTTTCTTACAGTAATCAAGTCTAACGACTTGCTAACTAGTGACGGGCCTAGCGGCCCGATAAGGAACCGACTTTTTATTTTATTAAATAAAAGAGACACCGAGAATTAGTATAGAACTAATAATTATCTAAAAATACAATCATATTTCATACAATAATTATTAATAAATTCGATCTATTATTAGTTTCTCAATTCTAGAACAAAATCGACCTGCAACTAGTGAAGACCTCGTTTTAGAATTTCGAAACCACGCTGGTGCGATGCGCGATATCGTGTTTAGTTAATAAATTGAAAACTCCATCAATTCATGTGCAATCAGTAATAAGAAATCGCTATAAATGTAATTAAATAAAAATTATTCTAGAAAAATTTTCCTCAAAAAATATGAAATCTTGGCATTGGTGACGCGAAACTAGGCTAGTGAGATTCAGGATATTGCGTTTAATATAAAAATCGAAAACGCTATCGAATTCCGTAAAGGCGTTAATAAAATACTGCAACTTTTTTGAAATTTGTAAAATTCTAGAACTAGAAAAAAATAATTTTTGGACGGCGCTGTTTGGGGTTTCGAAACATGGATAGGCTGAAAGAGGACATCGAATTAAGTTGAAAAATGAAAACCCCATCGAATTTGGACAAAGCGTTCCGGAGTTATAGCGGATCGAAAAAAATTGACCCCCCCCAGTCGCCAAAAATTTACAGTAATTTAAAATTTTGTAAAAAAAATTTTTTGCGTTATTTTTGATGGCGAATCGATTGGCAGTACTGGCTACGAAAAATTTTTTTTTTAATTTTTGGTCAGAAAAAAAAACATCGAAAAAGTATATTTTTAAAAAGATTTGATGTCTTTGCCTATGGTCAGAGAATGATCCAACTCTGTACTTGGCAATCGCTCAAATCCATTCAGCTGAATGGCACAGTAGAGTAAACTAAAGTATATTTCATACAATAATTATTAATAAATTATTCTAGAAAAATGTTCCTCAAAAAGTATGAAGTCTTGGCATTGGTGACGCGAAACTAGGCTAGTGAGATTCAGGATATTGCGTTTAATATAAAAATCGAAAACGCTATCGAATTCCGTAAAGGCGTTAATAAAATACTGCAACTTTTTTGAAATTTGTAAAATTCTAGAACTAGAAAAAATTAATTTTTGAACGGCGCTGTTTGGGGTTTCGAAACATGGATAGGCTGAAAGAGGACATCGAATTAAGTTGAAAAATAAAAACCCCATCGAATTTGGACAAAGCGTTCCGGAGTTATAGCGGATCGAAAAAAATTGACCCCCCCCAGTCGCCAAAAATTTACAGTAATTTAAAATTTTGCAAAAAAAATTTTTTGCGTTATTTTTGATGGCAAATCGATTGACAGTACTGGCTATGAAAAAATCTTTTTGAAATTTTTGGTCAGAAAAAAAACATGGAAAAAGTATCTTTTTAAAAAGATTTGCTGTCTTTGCCTATGGTCAGAGAATGATCCAACTCTGTTACTTGGCAATCGCTCAAATCCATTCAGCTGAATGGCACAGTAGAGTAAACTAAAGTATATTCCCTATACAATGTTCTGAAGGGGAGACTGACAGAGAGTCCAACAATAAAACATTTTGCAAAAATGTTGACATTAATGTAGCCAACTCACTGTGTACTTAAGTCATTCAGCTTACATTAGCAGAGGGAGATATTCCCATAGAGTGCGCATTGGGAAGAGTAATTCAGCTGAGGCAATAATAGATTTCAAACTAAACCAACCAGTTAACAGAGTGTCCTAAGGCCTAAACAAACAGTATTGGTGTACTAAGTGAATAATCTTGGCAACCTCATCGATTTATACTAAGCCTTGTGTAGAAATCCATTACGTAAGCCATTTTTCATCACGACACCAGCTGTTATTGGTGATATTTTACCATTGCGCCTATGGCGTTTTTTCGTTTATGTCTATTTTTCGAGCCCACGGCTCATGGACGAAATAGCGGAACATATCAGGGACCTTAGAATCGCGGTATCCAGCCGCTGTGAAAATTTCATCAAAATCGTTAGAGTAGTTTTGGCTATAGATTAGCCAGCCAGCCAGTCAATCAATCAGCCAACAATTCTTACAGTAATGAACCTCTCGGTTCCTAATTATAATATTCTTTCCCAATATTCTTTGGCCAAACAAATTGTGTGTCGGATCGAAAAACCTCGCTGGTGTACCATCTTGGCGCCCATTGGTCGATCGTTATTGGCAGCATATAATACCAGGCAACCTAATATGGTTGCTTGGTTACGACAATCTAAACATTATTTAGCATTGGGAATACAATTTGTGTCCGATACATACCGGTACTATCGATAAAAAAAATTATTTTATGATAATTCTCTCAAAATTTTAAATTATATTTCCTCAAATAATAAAGATAAATAAAGTAATGAAAGTTGATTAACCATCGATTAAATAAATGTGTCTTAAAGAATCACGTTTAGTATTTAATTGATTGCAATTCATATCTTTTGTCTAAGTTTCTTGCGTTTTACAGTTGGTGGGATTTTCGGTTAACTGAAATTATCGACAAGATGTCGTTTCCGACGCTTTATAGATCTGAAAAGTTGAAGGTTTTGCGGAATTTACATTTAATATTAACTTAATTATTGTAAAGCTGCTTCTTAACAATGTGAGAAAGATATATTAGTAAAAAAGTAATTTACATGTGAAATAAAGCTCATTTATTTCCATGTGATACGGCCAGACGTATAATTATGTAATAAAGGCAACTTTAAGTCATAAAATTATTATTATTCATAGCAAAATATAATTATCTTAGTATAATTAGGATAATTATTATTGATGTTAGGATAATTATCTTGTAATTATCTTAGAAGTTAATAATAATAATTTTATTACATAATTATACGTATTCGCCGAGCCGTGTTGTACCGCTGATGTATCAATTTCTTATATAGTTGAAAAAAATATTAAATAAACATTTGTATAAATATTACCGTAACCCATATCGCATACATTATGTATAATTAATAATAATACGATGCGTAGGTAATACATTATTAATTAAGTACAGTTGTAGAAAATAAATAGACGATTTTAAATATATAATAACTAAGTTAAATTTAAGCAGCTTATAAATATTATATATTTTTATTATATTCTAGCGTAAAATCTAATATTTACATATTATAAATAATGGAATCGCATATAACGTTCATTTTGAAAAACTTACTTGTTCAATATATTTTTCGAGATTAATTATTCAACTCGACGAACAGAATGTTAGTTAGGGAGTCCCAATCGCAAGGCGGGATGGAGTTAGACGAGCGACTTCGGTGGCTGGAAGCGCGAGTTCAAACCTCGTTGCGGCCGCGGAATGACGAATTAAAATCGTTGTTCTCGGATCCCCAGACTCGGGAATATATTCTAGAATTCTGTGACAATCCCAACGTAGACTGTCTCTTTGTAGCCATTGTGGAGTCAGGTCAACTCATTGCCAGTATCAACCCGCCTCAAGGGATCACCGTGAAGAATGTATTCTTTACTAAAACAGAACCCATGCTGAAACTAACCCGCAAAAATATTGGGAAAAAAGTTAGTTAATAAAGAATAAGTATGTTGTTAGTACCGGTAGTACTGCAGTACGGAATGAAGATATGGATGGAATCAATGATTTTTACTTGAGAACTGGAAGCAATGTTAGTTAGTTAAAGATGAGAGTGTGTTTGATATTTTAAGATTGCAAAGAAAGTGTGATAATGAACCAAAGAGAAAAATGTAGTTAATGAAATTTAATTTAAATAAAAATTAAATTAGAAAATTATTTTATATGCAACAAAATTAGGTTTTTTATGATGTAAACATTACGAATTAACGTGTGCTAATTCACCACTGAGAAGTGAGATTAAAAAAACTTGAATTGAAATTTTGAGGATAAACTATTGGGATTAAAATATGGAAACAAGATATTTTTATCTATTGCTATTTTTAGGTCAGCCACATGGAGTGTGGAGAGAGTGCAGTGTCACAGCTCATTAAACTCAACACTGAAGTCTACATGCCACTTCTCTGCATGAGTTCAGACCCTACAGGAATCAACCAGACAGATAAGGTGACCGAAGTGTTAACAAGTATGAACGCGACTCTAGAGATTGCTCAGGGCCAAGTAGAAGGTCAAATCATACTACCCTTCCCTACCGAAGAGTTGCTTAACCAATTGCGAGGCGATCCCACAAGAACAGACAGTCTGATGCACGTTCTAGAATCGACTATTATATCCTGGATGAAGCAAATGAAAGGGCTTATCCATTACAACCACTCACAGGAAGTTATTCGTGATTCCGCTAATAGCAATCCAGTTCCTTCTGACGAGTTCGCCACTTGGTTGAATCGAGAACGAACATTGAACTCTATCAACGAGCAATTAGACACTGATATGGCACAAACTATTGTAGGTATACTCAGAGACGCTGATAGTACATACGCTCAGTCATTGATCAAAACGCGTAGAGATATTGATAAAGCTTTAGACGAGACTCACGAAAATATTCGATTTTTAGCAACATTAGAGCCTTGGCTGGACGAGTTAACTGTAGCACTCAGCGTTCGAGGTACAATATCTATGTTGCCACCGCTAATCCACACCTTATTTCTCATTTGGTCGCACAGCGGTTACTACCATGAGAAGCAAAACTTTAACTTTCTACTCAATCTGATTTCCAATGAGGTGATAGTCCGGGCAAAAACCTTTCTCCCAGATGACCTATTCGCCGATATCGATTCCTCCTACGAAAAAATCCGCCAAGCCTTGAATATCTGTGGCAGTTTTCGTGGTAACTACTTAGACTGGAAGGAACGAGCGGATGAATTGAATCGTGTGGAGCTGGCAGCTCAATCTAACGATGAACCGGAGAGTTATCCCACCAAGTTGTACCGAACCAAACTGTACCGACTGGATCGAAGGAGACCCAGCCTGGAGCGATACCCATTGACAGGTAGGAAGTTGTGGAGCCCATCTTCCTGGCCTAATCGTAATTCACATTGTTTCTTAGAGTTGAATAGATTCATGGAAAGGTGTAACGACCTATCTGAAGTGTCGCAGACACTCCTTCAATTTGGGATGCTGAGATCTACAGCGGAGGTTGGAGGTGCTGGATCTCCTGCATTAGATGCCCTGGTTAGAGAGGTTAATCACTCTTTTCAAGGAGCCGTTGTTCATTTACAACAAGAAACTCTAGAGCCATTCAATCTAAAAGCCGATGGGAGGGAATTTGAAAAGGCCTTCTTTGAGTTTAGAACTGTTATGAAAACTTTGGAGCACCGATTGTCAGATATATTAAGACAAAGTTTTATGCAGTGTTCTAATATGGCAAGCCAGTTGCGAATTTTGGAGGTGTTTCAGGGTATCACAGGTCGAGAAGTTGTCCAGCAAAGCCTATCAGACATTGATGAAAAACTTCTAGAAGCCTACAGTGAAGAATTACTGCAAGTCAGATCAATGTTTGAGCAGGTGCTAAGAAAGCCTCCAAAATTGAAAAATATGCCTTTGATAGTTTGCCGTATGAAATGGATCTATGCACTAAAGCAGAGAATAACTTTTGTTATGGACAAACTAAAAGGAGTATGTGTTCATAGACTGGAGTCAGATATTGGGTTTCATATAAGACAGTCCTACAATGATCTGATGCACGAATTTCAAATTTATGAAGATGAGACTCTTAAGGAATGGCGAAGTTCCATCGACTCCGAACTAAGGGACAGACTAAAGGAAACATTATTAACAAGTCCGGATTACAACGATGAGATTGATGTGCGACCCTCCACTTTGAGGGTTAATTTAGATCGCAATCTATTGACAGTCCTCCGGGAGATCCACTACTTGAGCCGCCCTCCACATTCTGTCCGCATTCCAGATGCTGCCAAAGAGTTACTGCGAACTACTGATTACCAGACAATGTCCAGTATGAATGGACGACTGCAGGGCATCGTCAATAAATACAACACAGTGCTATTAGCAATTAATGACTATGATAGACCTTTATTTGAGCGCAGACTGCTTCGGGTAGACTCAGTCATTCAAGAAGGATTAAGTCGATTCACATGGAGATCCATTGATGCCACTGATTACATAGAAGTAGCCTCGACTCTCGTCCTCCATGACCTTTACCAAGCATTAGATATTATTCAAACCAACTGTAACGAAATAATCGAGATAGCAATGAGTTGGTCTAAGGGAGAACTTGATGCATTCCAGGGGCGTGAGAAAGATGACCCTTGCTGGGAAATCGACCAATTAGCTTTGGCTCAGGAGACAATATTTCGCAACCATGAAGGTTATATAAGACCATCTGGTAAGAAAATAAATGTTGTGCTGGAATCGTCATTTCAAGCATGTGAAATGTCGAGGGCATCCCCTGCTTGGCAGGAGTATGTAGAGCATATAGATAACTTGGTACTAGGTGGTTTAAAACAATGTACTGTGGTGAGCATAAAGTCAATGCTTAATGAAATGGTAAAATGTAATATGACCGAAGGGACTTATACACCAGTTCTTCAAATCCATTTGTTTTTTAATGGGTCCAAATTAGAGTTTAATCCGGCATTGGAAATAATATCGAACAGGAAGAGCATTGATGAATACATTTCAGAATGGATTTCAAGGTATATTAATAGAGGGGTGCTTGTTGATATGCTGAGTGGTGATCCCAATGGTTATTCATATTACATTTCTTCGGATGAGGAGATAATAACTCTCAGAGAAAAAATATTGGAAATTGTTGCCCAAAATTGTTTGGAATGCACTGTATTATTAGACCAGTACAACAAATTTTCATTTTTGTGGGAGCAAGATGCATTCGCTGTCTTCCAAGAATTTCTTTCCGGAAAATGTAACACCAACCAGACAAGAAATCAATTTATTGGAAAAAGCAATTATAAACTGAAAGTACCTGGGGAAAATAAATCTCTCGATGAAATTAATATTAAAAGTGAAAGAAGTGATAGAACATCCACATCTGATACCTCTCAAAGATCTACAGTTACATGGAAACGTCATGCATTACTCACAACAACTGGCAATTTGTACACAGATCGCCTGAACAGTGATATGCCTCCACTGTCAAACTTTGAACATGAGTTAGAGATTTATTACAAAGCTAAGCAGGATGTGTGTTCATTTCCAGACCACAGTGATAAAGGTTGGATAAGGGTTAACTTGCACCCTGTAAAACAAAGTATTGCAGCACATGCCTTGCAATATATCTGGGTGTTTTCACAGTATTTGATTAATCAAGTAAACTTGGTTCTCAAAGATCTTGATAAATTTTTATTGAGGGTAGAGCCACACGTTGAGATGATAACTGGTGAAGAGAAGCATATTGATCAGTTTATGCAAATAATGGAGGTTTTTAATGAAATTAGTAAAGAACAACCAACAGTGGATAGTAGATTCACAGCTCTAAAAACAACAGAATTTTTGCTAAGCAAATTTTCGGTGTCATTGCCAAAAATAATTCTTGATCAATATAAAACAATGCCAGGAAGATGGGCAAGTCTGAAAACAAGAGTATCACTTGCAAAACAAAGACTTGCACCAAGCATTCAAGAGCAAAGCGAGTTGATTACAAACTATCTCGCTGTATTTGGACAAGAAATTGACCATCTGCAGTTTGAAATTACTTCTTCAAATGTGTATGCAAAAGAGAATGATGCCCAATATATTATGGGACCCATAATGGTGTTTTTTAATAAATTAGAGTTGCTGGAAAATAAGGCAATGAATCTAGTTGAACTCCAGGACTTACTTCAAATGGGTGTAATCGATTTTGATATGTTACCAAAATGCCGAACTGAGTTGGAAATGCTCCAAGAGATATGGAAAATTGCTGGAGAAATTAAAGAACTAATTGATCATGGCAAGTCTCAACTATGGCATGGGATGGATAGCAAACAAATTGCTAGTGAATGTGACAGAATGAAAACAAGATTGATTGGCATGTCAGATTTGACTTACAAATGGGATGTTCACATTGGCTTATTGCATGATCTCTCTCATGTCAATGCATTCCTTCCTCTTGTTAATGATTTAGGTAATCCTGCAATGAGAAGTAGACACTGGAAGCAACTATTCCGAGCTGTTGGTGGAAAAATCACAATTGATACACAAAAACTGAAAAGCATGTCATTTGGTGAACTTATGGATATGGATATTCTAGCCCATGAAGATGGTGTTCATCAAATAGTGGAACGAGCAATTCAAGATTTATACATTGAAAACATTCTCAGCAATTATGAAGAGGTGTGGTTGAGCAAGGTATTTAGTTTAAAGCCATATTCATACAACATGTCGCAGGTTGATGGCGAACAAGCTCCTGCTTTGAGTAGGATTTCTTCTGCAAGCCGAATGTCTACAACAACCAGTCTTAGCAGAAGAAGAGCTAGCGTAATTTCTTTACCTACTTCAATGTTGAACCAAGCCCAAGATTTAACTCTGATACACCTGTTGGAAAACCCCCTAAGTATTTTAGAAGATATAGATAATCACCAAATAATGCTTTCATCTCTACAAAATGAAAGCAAAGCTAGTTCTTTTTTGGATGAAATTGCCAAGTGGCAGAAAAAGTTGAGGCTTATTGAGCAAGTGCTTCGTCTGTGGGAGTCTGTTCAGAATATGTGGTGTCTTATGGAAAGAATATTTTCTGACAATGATAACATGGATGCAAATTTAAATGCAGAGCATCAACTCTTCAGTCGAATTAATCGCGATTTCCGAATTATTATGAAATCCACAGAAAAAAACCCAAATGTATTAAGTTGTTGTTCAAGAAAGGCAATGCCTGAAGTGTTTGAAAAAATGATAACAAATTTAGACTACTGCAGGCGTGGTTTGATTAAGTCACTTAATAATCAATGTATGACATTTCCACGGTTGTATTTCTTGGCTAAAGAAGATATCTTACAACTTGTCTGTAATTCTCATTACCCAGAGGAAATAAATAAACTGATCTATAAAGTTTTCCCTAATGTGTGTCATCTAGAGATTGACATAGATGAAGAAGCAACTCGTATTTCAGGTGTGTTCAGCGATTCATCTGAATTGCTTTCTCTTTCCCAACCGGTTTTTTGCGAAAAACGAATAGAAAAGTGGATGCTGGAATTGGATGCAACAATAAAGGATACCTTACAAAGTGAGTTTGCCGAAGCTAGTAAAGTCATGGAAAATATTAATTGGGACTACCAACAAAACCTCATGTACCCTAAATCCGACAACAACCTTACGTCTGCATTTCCACAACTAATACACACACCAAACCTTTTATCTTTCTCAACAGAAATTACATGTTTACAAGTGAGAATACATTTATCGAACCTGTTAGCAGAAGCACTCTCAACTCAGTCGATGAGTTCTTTTAAAGCGAAATTGAATGATATTATATCAACTATTTCTAATACAATATTTAAAATGAGATGCGAAATCCGTGAATTAGAGACCAGCATCATACAACAAAATACCCCGAAATCTGAAGAGAGACACACAGAGATACATGAATCTGAACCAATAGCAACTCCTGCACAACATGATGCACCAAAACTGTACGTAGAAGGAAAGAGTGACTTTGAGGATGAGCAGCCACCACAGGAATCATTAAGAAAACGAGGGTCAACTATGTTAATAGAATCACCATTAGATCTTTTCAAAGATGAAAACATAGATGGTGAAGATGATAGTATTGGTGACAAAGATAATAATCGAGCCTGCTTCGTTAATAAAAGTCAATTAGAGAAAATGACATCTGTATTTATTATTTTTTATCAATTCTGGGAGTTGATGCAGAAAACATGGAATAAAGAGAATGCAAAAAATCATGACCAATTTGAATTGCAGGCTGCTATCCAGTATTCTCTCACAGATGAAGGTGAAGTAGTTGTCAGTTTACTCGAAAACCACTTAGAATATTCATGGGAATATCAGGGGAATTCTTGTAAGCATCTGGTAACAACCAGTCTAGGTAACAGGGCATTACTCAGCGGTTTACTATCTATAAACTCAAACCTGGGATCTATCTGTATCGGGCCAGATGGATCAGGAAGAAGGGAGACCGTAATCATGCTTAGTTCAATGCTTGGTCAGCTTCTATTCCATTATGATGGATCCCACTCAATGGACTTGCAACTTATAACTGACATTGTTCAAGGACTAGGCTACACAGGGGCTTGGGTCCTTATCAACAATATTACAAATCTCTCACATCAAACTCAGAGTGTATGCACTGAGTTATTTAATTTGTTATTGGAAGCTAAGAGATCAGGCAGAGAGTCGTTTTATGTTCATGGTCTACAAATTCCATTAGATAAACGTGCAGCTATTCACTGTACTATCAATTCACACATAAATATCTCAGAACATGACCCAGATTGTTCAATTGTTGTCCCTTCATCATCAACACGTATACCATCGAATTTACTTACAATTTTCCGCCAAATTACAATACCATCTCTCGATTCTTGTGTGGTTTTGGAAACTTTACTTGTAAAGGAAGGTTTCTTTCATGCCCAAACAATTTCAAGGAAATTAAAAATAATGAAGGAAACATGTGAGCAGATTTTTGGAACCATTCAAGCAATTCCGAATAAGGCCTACGTTGGTATTGAAGTAACTGCCACGGGATGGACATTACCAACATTTATTCAGGTAGGCAAAGAAGCCGGAAGGCAATTATCTATTTTGTTGTCTCTGGAACATATGAAGATGGAAGATTATATGTCAAAAGTTCCTGAAGATCTTATACACATTGAAAGTCAAGCAACAGTAAAAGCATTGAAGGTTATATTTATAGGAGGTTTATCGGGCAGTGAAGTTTCTTTATTTTTGACATTGCTTTCAGACACGTTTACAGGTGTAGATACAGAAATGGTATCACCACCCAGACTAACACCTATTGCTGAATGCAGAAGCCTTTCGCCAGAAGGGACAACCTCATCAAGTCCAGCCATGCAGAATTCATCTGATGTTATATCTGGAACTATTGAAGAATGTGGTCTAATTGCAGGAATAAATTTCAAAACAAAACTTGAAAGTGTAATTTCCTTTATGAATCTACATAAAGTCTGCATAATCACAGGACATCCTTCAACAGGAAAGTCCACTCTTATAAAGTGTTACAAACATTATTTAAATAGAGTTGGGACACAAGTTACACATGATAGAATTTTTCCTCAAGCACTTGATTCCTATATGTTTTTGGGCTATAGACATTATAAAACATTAGTATGGAGAGATGGCATTTTTACCAATGCTTTAAAGAATAACATAACACACAATAATAGTCAAAGTATTGCGATGTTTACAATTGATGGGTCAATTGACCCTCGACAAATGGAAACATTTGGAAGCATACTCCATCACAATAATTCTGTGGTTCTGGGAAATAATGAAAATGTTAAAATAAATGAAAATGTTGAAATCATTTGGGAGATTGAAAATTTGTCTCAAATGACTCCATCTATTCTGTGTCATCTCCCAGTTATATGTATGACGAAAATTGATGTCAATTGGGAGCTGTTGTTTAAGAAATGGATCAAAGAATTTTCACACCCCCAATCAAATTTAATACAAATTTATGCTGATATCTACTTGCAATCAGTGTTTGACTATTTGCACAACAACATGAAAAATGCTCTGACAGGTGCTACTGATTTACTGTCGCCAGCTATGAGCCAAATCATCCCTGTCACTGATGAAAACATCATATCTACACTTACAAGTCTGCTCGCTGGCATGTTGAAAGGTAAACATGACCTTGCAGATGAAGAATTTGAGAGATACTTCAATATTGCCTGCATATGGGCATTTGGTGGAAACTTAAAACCACAATTTCGCTATCAGTTTAGTCAATACTGGCGGCAGGAGTGGGGGCGTTATTGTAGATTTCCAGAAGATGGCAGTGTTTGGGATTATTTTGTAGACAGTGAAACATATGATTGGGTGAGATGGGAAGACATTACCCCAATGTACACCGCCGAGAGCCATTCAAAAATTCCCATCAATGCATTTGTTCACACAGCACATTCATATCAAATCAGTTGTATTATGGAGCTTCTAGCTGAAGCCAGAAAACCAGTTATGCTCATAGGAGATTGGGGTTGTGGCAAAACCCAAATTGTAATGGAAAAATTGAGACATGTATGGAATTCAAAGGTTTCCGAATTCACTTCGACTGTACATAACTGCAACAAGTTTACTGACTCAGAACAGCTTTGGAAGCAAATGGACAAGAATTTGGAGTGGAAACATGGACCAGTTTACGTCCCTCAAAACAACAAGAAACTCATAATATTTTTAGATGACCTAAACCTGAGCAAAGTCGATCACATTATGAACAATCAAAATGTATGTGAATTTGTTCGCCAACACATTGATGCTGGAGGTTTTCATGATCCAGTTAGTATGAATTGGCACAAAGTCGAAAAATGTAACTATATTGTAACAATTAACCCAAAGGCAATGAGTGGCACATCATGGAGTAGTTCAATAAATCCAAGGTTAGCGAATCACTTTACAATATTGGCTGTTCCTGATCCCGATATCCAAGATATGCATGGAATCTTTTCAACATTGCTCTTAACCCACTTCATTGGTCATGACAAAAAAACAAAAGGAAGACGTGTTTCACGGGTTGTTCAAACAATGGTACCAGGCACAAGTCCAGGTTTAGAAATGCAATCATTAATAAACACAACTATGTTGATTACTATCGAAATTTTGCAAAAACTCCAGAAAATGTTCTTACTAACACCTGAAAGATGTCATTACATTTTCACTATGAGGGATTTAATGACAATCTCACGAAATCTATGTCTTTCCCTAACCCAAAGTTGCTCAAAGAATGATTTTATGATGTTATGGAGACATGAATGTTTTTGGGTACTTGGGAGGCGCCTGGCTTCATACATTGACCATGATAGGTTTGAGAAAACATTTATTACTGCATGCAGAAAACAGTTTGAATCGGATGAGCTGTTGCATATTGTGGAAGATGAAATGAAACCAGTGTACTGTAGCATGCGGCACGAAGATTCAGGCTTAGTAGTAGCTGGTGATCCTTCAATGAAAAATCCCACAGATTACTACAGTCCGTATTTCGAAACAGACAGTCTAAGAGATATTGTTCTTGAAAGTTGCGAAGAATACATGAGGGATAAGCCACCAATTCGATTAAGCCCTTACAGATCAACAATGGAAGAACTTTTTCGTATAGCTCGTATACTACATTCACCACCATCAACTGGACATGCTGTGTTGATAGGTAATGGATCACCAGGTCAAGTAGTTAACGAGGTATTCATTGCGGCACACTTGACTGGGGCAACAGTTTTTCGGGTAACTCCATCACCTGCAACATCCTCAGTTGATTATACAATAAATCAATTTAAAGAAGAATTGCTTGATGGATTCATTAGGGCTGGCGTGGGAGGTGAGAAACTTGTATTTTTACTAGGTAATGAAGAGTTGTTAAGTGATGACTGTTTAACTCTGTTAAGTGAGCTTTTGGTTTCAGGAAGTGTAGAAAGCTTGTTTTCTGACGAAGATAAAACATCTGTCATTAATTCAATAAGAAGTGAAGTTGTGAATGCTGGTTTAAAGTTTTCAAGAGATGTAGCTTGGGATTTCTTCTTAACAAATGTCATAAATAAATTTAGGTTAATATTAACATTTGAAATGGCAGATGAAACATTTCAAGCGAGGTTCAGAGAATTCCCAGCATTGATGAGACACTTAAACATAATAATGTTTCCTCATTGGAGGCACAGTGAGTTAGTTCAAAATGCGAACATCTATTTGAATGATGAAAACCTAAGTCATATGTTGGCATCAATGCATTTGGCTATTCGGCAACAGGATGGCCAAGAGAAATCTTCAGGGGAATACCGGAACCTTACAAACACAACATTTGAAAAATTCGTAGAATGTTTTCTACATTTTGTACAAGAACGTTTTACAACAATCAATGCCGAGCACGATAATACCTCACAAGCACTTGCAAACATTGAAAAAACAATGCAAGAAACTGATAAATTAGAAAAGAAATTAAAGCATGAGTGCTCTGTATTAGAGGAAAAACATAAGGCAACGGATGCGTTATTATCACAAATCGGACAAGATAATGCTATTGCTGAAAAGCAATTAGAAGCAGTAAACAATCAAATTCATAAAACATCGCATCTTAAGAAAATGCTTCCAGAATATGAAATGGCATTACAAAGAGCCACATATCAAGCAAATAAATTAAATAATGAAACTAAACAAGTGGTCAGATCATTGAATACAAACCTATTGGCAGAAATAAAATCGTTACAAAAACCCGATCCACTTGTGGCTGAAGTTATGGCAGGAATCATTATGATTGTTAAGTCTCCAAGTGCAGATACAACTTGGGCAAAAGGAGCAAAACGACAAATGGCAAATCTTGATCATTTCAAAGAGGAACTTATGCATTTCGACCAGGTTGAAATTGAAAATTCAACAATTTCTCTAATAGAATCAAATTATACCAAAAAACCAGACTTTGTACCAGATATAGTAAAGTCAAAATGTGATAATGAGTCAGCAGGTTTTCTATGTCAGTGGTTAATTAATGTTGTAAAATATCACAAGTTACAGGTGCAGAAAATAAAACCCCTAATTACCAAGGTAGAGGTCACAACCAATTATATCAAATTATCTGTACAACGCCAGATAGGTTTAGATGCAAGGAGAGTGACACTTGATGCCCGTCTCAATGATTTAGCAGGTGGTTATGAAGAAGCAACTGTAGACAGGGCTAAACAGAAGCGCCAAACTGAAGAACTGCAGAAAAATCTTGATGCAGCGAGAGAATTTAGTAATCTTTTACACAGTCAACACGATCTTTGTGCCCAGGTGTATGAGTCTTTACAAGAAAGGGAGCAAGCTATACCGGGTGGAATAGCTATTGCCAGTGCCTTTGCTATTTATCTAGGTCCATATGACTCAGCATTTCGATGCTTGATGCTAACCATACATTGGCCTCACTGCTTGCAAGAGAGAGGAATTCCATTAGTCATTGACCATATAGACCCAATGAAGGGTAGAATTGTGGACTGGTCTATCCCATTTCTAAAGAAATGGTCAAGAGACAATGCAAAATTAGATAAAGATCAGGATTATGTTTCTAATGATGGTGATAATGAGAACCAAAAAGAAAGAAATCTTAACGAAAATGATGGTGGACAATCACAAAAGCATAGCCCAAAAAGGGACGAGAATAGAACAGACCTTGAAGAAGATAATGAATCTCAAAATCAGGAACTTCAAAGACCTGACATATCTAAAGAGCTGTCATATGTATACAGCAATGGCTATAGGGCTTACATTAGGTCACTTGTAAAATTAATAGCTGGGGAAGAATTAGTGGACATGTGGGTAGTTAAGGGGTATGACACATTCCAAATAGAGAACAGAACAATAATGGAGACTATGCAATTTAAAGGTCTTCTATTGGTTGATCCTAACAATGAAGGCAATCTGGAAAATTCAAATGTTATCAAAGTAAATATGCAGGCCAGAAGAGATCCTGTGATAATTGCTAATATTGAACAAGGCATTCGTATGAAGAAAATGCTGTACCTTCATGATAGTGATGAGAAAGTTGATTCTGTAGTTTACCCTATAGTTTATAATTGTTTTAATCGTTCATTTGATGATCTAAATAACCATGATGACAGCAGTTCATTGCAAGATGATATGCAAATGATAGAATTCGGCAACAGAAGACTTTATTGCACGAATGAGTTTGCACTGACATTACATACCCAAGATTGTAGGGCACGATTCCAGCCTTTCATTGCCAGTGCTCTTACAATCATTAACCATACTCTAACTCCAGACAACATTAAGGAGAAAGTATTGAAGATAGCTATGATGCGAATACACTCAGAACTTTACTATGAAATTAAAAAGGTGCAACTAGGGATATTCTACCATAAAAAAGTATTGCAGAGAATAGACATGAAAATAATGGAGCAAATGGGTCAACTGTCCAGCAACAAAATTTGTCAGGAGACAGGAAATGTGGCCGAGGTTTTTTCACATATGGAAATTATATCTCGTCGATTAGAGGAATTGGAAGTTACACAGTCTAGATTAAATGAAATGATTTCTGAATTTCTACCTATAGCGAGGAGAGCTTCATGTCTGTACTCTGTCCTCCAAAGTCTGGAAGTCCTAAATCCTCATTATATCTTTAATTTTAATTTATTAATCATCATATTATATAAATCTATAGGGGAAGCCCATAACGATGATTTAGATCCAGCCAGTAATGATGCTGTTAATGAATTTTGTAAGCAGCTGAACAATGAAGAAGGTATTGATTATATGTCCTATTTACCGGAACCTAGTACAGATTTCAATTTTATTGGTGTGGCAGCAGAAAATATTGAAGACATAGTTAACAAATTTACCGAAAATTTCCTACACCACATCAAACAATGCATTCTTGATGAGCATCGCTTATTATTAGTGACTTTGTTATCAGTCGCTCTGCTTAAAGATGATGTTGCTACAGATGAAGAACTCGCTCTACTAATGCAAGGCAATCCCGGACTAGAAAACATTAATCTAAACTTGTCTGATTTTGACTGTGATCTCAATCCACCAGCCTTTTTACCCGCTCACAAGTTTGATGATATTTTGGCGTTATCAATATTGCCTGGGCCTTTGGACAGTCTTTGTGTGCAAATCGCTTCGAATTCAGAAAAATGGGAAAAATGGTACACATCAAGAGCACCTGAGAAGGAACCTATTCCTTGGATAAGCAAATCTTCAGGACAACCCGAATTGTCTGAATTTCATCAACTTCTAATTTTAAGGATGTTGAGAGCTGACAGACTTCCAGTATCACTCAGCAAATACTCAACTAAACATTTGGCGCGAAATATTGACTTAAATTTGAAACCGCACTGGTCTGATTTGGAACTCTTAATGAACATTGGATGTCCTGGTATGTTTTTATTGGTCCCATCACATTCAGGTGACAGTGTAAAATCACTAATATCAAGTCTCATTAGCAGCGAAAATGCATCATCAATGCTTCAGTCATTGGCAGATGCCAATAGCATTTGTCATGTAACATTGAACTTAAGTGAAAAGAAGTTGACAGATGTGAAATCCACACTGCATGGTTGCATCAAAACAGGTGGTTGGGTAATTTTAAACAATATTCATCATTTTGATCAGAACTCCTATGATCCTTTAGGCCGGCTGATTTCATCAATACAATGTGATACTGATAATAACAATGGTGCTTCAAAATTAACGATATGGCTCGTCGGTGGGAACTGCCCAAATATGCCTAAAGTATTAAAACAGGTTTTGCAACCAGTATCTTGGGATATAATTCCATCTATGGATGAAAATGTATCTGAAATGCACCCACAAATGAGACGTTTCACAGATGGAACATTGGTGTATGCTGTTAAGGATTCGATAATTTCAACATTACGTCTAATACCAAAAGATATTTTAACAAGTGCGGAAATTTTTAATAATATGCAAAGAAGTGCGTTTTTTGCTTGTGTAATTTTACATGGGTATTTGGTAGCAAGACAATGCTTCCCTGGACCTGGCATGACACAATGGTATACGCTCAACCAAACCCAATTAGTTGATGCATTTGAATTCTTACGCAATCAAAATGAGATTACATGCAAAACGTTAACTGTATATGCAACTGAGTACATATATTCAAATGTTGTTACAAATATTTCCGACAAAGATGCCTTACAAGTAACAGCAGACAAAATATTTAGAACATATTTAAGTGGAACCACAGATAAAACGAGTGTTCCATTGCCACCTATTGATGTTCAACCTACATTTTGGGCTGTTTGGTTGTCGGAGAAATTTAGCCAACAACGTTCGTCTTCAGTGCTGTTGGGTTTACACCCTAACATAGATAAACGTTCCAATGAGGCGAACAGCATTGAGTTTATGGTTGGTCTTGATAACCTTTTCGATTGGCTTAGAAATGGTCCTGAGATAATATCTGATAAAGGGCAACAAGTAAATGTAAGTCGGGTCCGTTTGAGCATTGAGATATGCCTTGAGAGATTGCCACCATTGCTTAAAGTTGGAGAACCTTCAGGATTCGATGCCAGACAATTTACATTCCCATATCACCCACCATCACGGATGAGCAGCTCAACGGGTAGTCATCAAGTGGAAACACCAGAAATTTTATCATTTGTGATTCTTCAGGAGTGCCAGTGGTTCAACATGCAGATATGCCACATCCGTGAGTGTGTTCACCAGCTGCACCACTACTTACTAGCTGGTGTAGGAACAATCCCAGTTTCTCTAATAGATATTGCAAACACCCTGGCCCAAGACTTAGTGCCAACAGCATGGACTCATCCCACACAAACACCATGCACTCACGTCCTTATCAGTTTCTTAGAGCAACTAGAATCTCGTTACAGGCAACTATATCACTGGGTGAAGCAAGGTGTGGTTCCTAGAATAACAGACACCCACCATGAGACAAAACGATGTCGCATAAAGAAAGTGTGGCTTGGTGGATTAGTCAACCCTAAAGGATTCCTAATGGCATTAAAACACGAGAAGTCAATAGAGTTGGGTTGTCTACAAGATGAATTAGAATTTGCTTGTGAAGTTTCAACATCAATGACAGATGATAATTGCGAAATAACAGAAACTTCAGGGATATATTTAGCAAATATATACTTAATAGGAGCAGCATGGAACATTCCGAACGAATGCATGATTCCTGCAACAAAGTTACAAAATTTGTTTAGACTTCCGAGTATTTTCATTCGACCTGTTTCTTCACAGATTAGGAAAACCCCTCGTGGTGATGCTAACCAGTTTATTTGCCATGTGTACACAAATTCCACTCGCCAACACTGGGTGGTGGACCTGACAGTCAACATATCTGGTATCAGCGGAGATGAGCTGATAAGAGCAGGAGTAGCTATGATTCTGGATGCGGGGACTCCGGATGGGACTCCCAGGCGAGTGAAATTTAAACCGAAACGGATGGCTACATTCCTAGACTCCACCACGGGCGATACGGAAACTTTGCACTCTGCAAATGGGCAAGCTTTAGCTCGACCACCTGCTAGGGGTGTTCCAAGATCCGTTCAGATTCTGGATGATGATAAAAGGTTAGAAGAACGTCCAACAAGTGCATTAAGACATCGTAAACCCTCGGAGGAAGATATAAAAGAAATTGAGGAGCATGAGTATCAACAAGATAATACCAAACAAGTCGAAGTTAAAGAAAATGAAAACGCAGTTCCTAGTAATAAAGAGGTCCATAGGGAAGAAAGTTCTGTGCCCCAAGTAACTCTACCAGTCAGCGACGAGGACAAATAATTTAGGTTTAAAATTTGCATCGAAGTATTTTTTATGTTGCTATTATCTATCATGATTGGAGAAAACTTAATCCCATAACGTATTTCTTATTGTATATACCGTCGTCTTATATCCACAACATTTTATATTATTTGACCGAAATACCTGATTATCCGTGAATATGTTGTGTTTGTGTGAATCGTAAACAACAGTAATGTTTAATGTAAATATTAATAGTTATATCGCTTAATTCAAAAAATCTGGGGGAAGTCTACAAAAGTAACAAACTAGAAGCAGGTCTGGGGTAAAAAGCATCCATTCCTTCTTATTAATGGGAATCAAATTTGTAATATAGGCTTATTATGGTCCGGAATATATATTTTATCTTACGTGGACGTATATAGTAAATGTATTAACTTAATAGGGTAGATATTATTGTTGTCATTAATACTCCTACTGATGTCCAACTGGCATCATGGGGGAGTTTTCTAAAACTGTCCGAAAGTGTCAACACCGGCTCAGGACTTTATCTACAATAGCAATACGAACTCCGACCCCCCAGTGGTGTGTTCCAGAACGTTTTTACTAACTATTATTCCACTAGAAAAAGCCCCGGTTTCAAATTATAAAGTGTGCCATATCGTAATGATAATGAAGTTTGTACAGTTAAATTAATTTTAATAATTTATTCAATAACAGACAATGGCATGAACATTGTATTCCAGGTTGTATCTTAATCAATATATTTACAATCCCTTTCACTTTTAAAATGGTTATATTAAATTCAACGTCCTGAGGTGTCTGAAATGAAAATTGGTAAAAAGTATGCCATAAGATGGGGATTTCGGTGATGGAAACAATGGTTGCACTGGCCAAAGTACCTGTAGAGTCATTTTTTTTGTAAAAAGTATAGTTTTTCAATGATATTCCGGCATGTTCTGAAAGCTCAGAGAGTCTGTAGAATCCAGTGCGAGTATTGTCCGAACTTAAATATGATCTGTAAAAAAAATATGCTACGTGTCCCTTTCTGTCCACTGCCGGTAACCATTATATTAACACAATTTCCACGATAATTGGTTATAGGCGTGGAACTTTTGTCTTCCTGTAACCTTCCATGTAAATGTAATGAGAGCCGCTTACAGGCGGTTACAGGTGGGGGGGCGTTATATGGTACGAATGAAAATGCCAAACACACATTATAAATGCTGCATATGAACATTATACATCAAAACAAACCATTTTCAAAGGCGATTCAGGAACTGTTATTGTTTCACACTGAGGTACCAATGATATGCAATGCTGACTATAAGCTGGTTTACAGGATGGGACAATTTATGATTTTCTGTCTCGATCCGAAGCACTTCAAAACCACATATCTTCAAAAGTTTTCGATGAATTGAGATACTTTTCATGTAACCACAATCGCTAATATTTTTTCCATTTTACATTTTAGGTCCCAAAGGGAAGTGCAATGGTAAATAAATTGTTCCTGTGTGTTAACTCTACATCTACAGATTATGATGTTTCATTATTACATTTAAAGACAAATTTTCAAGCTTTCTTTCAGCTTTATATAACATGTTAAATTTTATTGAAGTCAGATAAAAACTAGAGTTCATTATTTAACTGGATCTTTTGTCAAAAATTCGCAAACAATCACGTTTTCCGTAGTTTTTTATATATAATGAATGAATTACGCCGTGATATTGGCAAATAACAATATACATAAAATATATAGCAATATATTATAAATATACATTAAAATAAATTAAAATGTTCAAGATTCCTACTCTTCTTCCGCCCACGTTGAGATTGATTTCCGGTTAGAGGGGCAAGATAATATGTGGTAGAGTGGTGCTGAGTTCCCGCAGAGTTTACATATGCAAGTTTCAAGAGGATCATGATAGCCATCGGTGCAACATAGTTTATAATGAAAGCCATGTATAGCCAATCTTGTAATGACGTGCCTGTTGTGTTGCATTGGTTCTACCCAGCTCCTAGAAGTAAAACCTGGACCTGAGAGGAACTCATTAGATATCTCCTGTACTTTTGCGTCAACATTCTTTCTATATAGTTCGAGGGCATCTGTTTCGGGTAGTCTTAATTTGATAATAATATCTTCTACCAGAGTATTTTCCATACACAGCGCCAAAACTAGCCGGTTTCTGGAACATTTATGAAGACTGAGCACTTTCTTTAAGTAAAACGATTTTACTTTGTCGATCCTGTGTAGTTGATTTGATGTTAGGTATGGCCAGATTTTGTCTAGGTTATATGTCATTATTGGTAGTATCTTGATATCGAAAATTTTTAGAGCTGTTTTTAGGGATAACAGTCTTGGATTTTTAATGCTATGAATAGCAACGATTGATTTGCAGCAGACATTAATTATGTGTTTTGTGAAAGTTAACGTCGTTTGAAATGTGACGCCTAGATATGTATATGAGTTAACAATAGGAACAATGTCGCCGTTATATGTAAATTTGTCGCTTTTGCACAGCCTGCCGCCACGCCGGAACTTTATTATCGCCGTTTTCTTTAAATTAACAGAGAGGTGGTTTTCAATGGACCATTCCAGTAAAGCATTAAGACCAGCTTGTATTGGTTCCCTGGATTCAGAATAGAGTAACAAATCATCAGCAAACAATAAAATTGCGATCGCAATTGCTGCATTTTTAATCTTGATTACAATATCAGCTATGTATAGGATAAAAAGCAACGGACTCAGTGAGTCTCCCTGAAGTAACCCTCGTAGTTGGGCGATCAAGTTTGTTTTTCTGAGACCATCGAACACCTGGATATAGTTGGTCGAGAGCAAAAGTTTGAGAAATCGTAGGAGACGCCCTTTTATATTGAATTGGGTCTTTAATTTGTTGATTAACCTTTCCCTTGAAACAGAATCGAAGGCTTTTCTGAAATCCACGAAGCATGCATAGACTGGCTTCTTGTGCGGGATGCTGGAGATTATACTGTCTATTAGTTGCTTAATGGGTTGAGCGGTGGATCGACCGGGCAAAAATCCAAATTGTTCACGGGGTATTTTATCTATAACAAAGTCTCTAAGTCTTTTGGCGATTAGGCTTGTTAGAATTTTATAAATATTGCATAGTAGTGCAATCCCTCTATAGTTGTCTGGATCATTTCGTGTACCTTTTCCCTTGTAAAGTACTTTACATATGCTTGACTTCCAACTGGTTACAATATTTATTGTAAAGAAACATATGTTGAATAATAGTACCCAGAAATTTAGTGTAATTGGAAGAGATTGTTTCAGTAGTTCGTACGGAAGACTGTCTGGGCCTCCTGATTTACCATTGGGCTTGCTCATAAATTCTTTCCTTACTTCTTCTGGTAGGAATGGTGCATTGTAGGGTAATTCATCATGTTCTCCATCGGAATCAGCGATAATATCTTGAACGTCGACCAAGGGTTGAGTATTTGCGAAAAGTTTACTGAAATGTGTTTCCCAGGTGTCTAAGGGGACGGGACATGGTGGTTGGGAATAATGTTTTCGCCACCAAAAGTACGGTTCTTTTTCAGTTTTTTGTATGAGCTTCTCTTCTTCCTGCTTGTAACTTCCTGCGTAGTTTTTTATGGT
>JAUCBJ010002008.1:0-15271 GCA_032718475.1 Nemertoderma westbladi | reverse complement strand
AAGGGGTTGGTCGTTGCCAATTGGTCAATACCAATTACTTGGCCTACAGAATATGATCCGCCCACAACATAGTAAGTAAAGCGACCAGTCCCTTGCAAAATATTGCCTCCTATATCACCATTGAAACGGAGCCTATAGATCTACATTGAGGCGCCAACCCTCCGGCCCAAAACGGGACACACAAACTCCTGACTAGAGTCGGAGTGGAGTTTGTGTTATCACTAGTCCAATGCAGTGCCAAAAAGTCTGCCAAGATTGGAAAGATTAATTTGCTATCAGCTTGTCGCAGTCCAGTGCCCAATACGAACCTGAGAATTTAAGTAGAACTACAGTTTAATCTGAGTGAATCAAGTTGCTGGGAGCCGAACTCTGAACAAAGAAACCAAGTCTAACTAACTGGACTGCGGCTAAAAGCCTAAAGCAGAGCTGGAGCAGCAATCTCCAGCAGAGAGGCTACTAGTTTGCTGTCAATCAATGGGCGGTTTGTTTGAAGAAATGTAGCACTGTCGAGTTTGAAGAAAAGGTGCTGGAAATGTGTGGGTCTTGGGACACATTAGAACTGGAAGTCAAACAAGTAGCTTCATTATCTGGCTAGGTTAAATTGTATTTATATATTTATATATATTTATAATTAAATGCAATTTAAATTCGTTATATATTGAGCTTAATTTATATCGCCCTTGTGTGTGTTATACATAAAAATGTACGAACAGTCGTACATGTGTTATATAAATATGTTTTAACCGCGCCCTTGTACTGGTCAAATTATATTACATAATTAAATGCAATTTAAATTGCGTTATATATTGAACTTAATCTATCAGATAGAGATGGCTGCACCAGGTATCTGCACCACTGTCTGCACCACTATCTGCACCAATGTCTACACCACTGTCTGCACCACTATCTGCGCCACTGTCTGCACCACTGTCTGCACCAGTGTCTGCACTAATGCCTGCACCAGTGTCTGCACCACTGTCTGCACCACTGTCTACACCAGTGTCTGCACCAGTGTCTGCACCACTGTATGAACCAGTGCCTGCACCACTGTATACATCAGTGTCTGCACGAGTGTCTGCACCACTGTATGCACCACTGTCTGCACCAGTGGTAGCACCACTGTCTGCACCACTGTCTGCACCGGTGTCTGCACCAGTGTCTGCACCACTGTCTACACCAGTGTCTGCACCAGTGTCTGCACCACTGTCTGCACCAGTGTCTGCACTAATGCCTGCACCAGTGTCTGCACCACTGTCTGCACCACTGTCTACACCAGTGTCTGCACCAGTGTCTGCACCACTGTATGAACCAGTGCCTGCACCACTGTATACATCAGTGTCTGCACGAGTGTCTGCACCACTGTATGCACCACTGTCTGCACCAGTGGTAGCACCACTGTCTGCACCACTGTCTGCACCGGTGTCTGCACCAGTGTCTGCACCACTGTCTAGACCAGTGTCTGCACCAGTGTCTGCACCACTGTCTGCACCAGTGTCTGCACCACTGTCTGCACCAGTGCCTGCACCACTGCATGCACCAGTATCTGCACCACTGTATGCACCACTGTCTGCACCAGTGTTTGCACCACTGTCTGCACCACTGTCTGCACACTGTCTGCACGAGTGTCTGCACCACTGTCTGCACCACTGTCTGCACCAGTGTCTGCACCACTGTCTGCACCATTGTCTGCACCATTGTCTGCACCACTGTCTGCACCACTGTCATGCACCAGTGTCTGCACCACTGTATGCACCACTGTCTGCACCAGTGTCTGCACCACTGTCTGCACCACTGTCTGCACCACTGTCTGCACCACTGTCTGCACCACTGTCTGCATCACTGTCTGCACGAGTGTCTGCACCACTGTTTGCACCACTGTCTGCACCACTGTCTGCTTAACGTTTACACCCTATTATTACTTATTATTTATCTTATTAGACTTATTGTATTACAAGTTTAAATTTATGTTAAAAACGTAACAAAATTATGTATTTCCAAATCATAATCTATGTTAACATAACGAACTTGAGAATTTAAGTAGAACCGAAAGTTTAATCCGAGTGAATCAAGTTGCTGGGAGCCGAACTCTGAACAGAGAAACCAAGTCTAACTAACTGGACTGCCGCTAAAAGCCTAAAGCAGAGCTGGAGCAGCGATCTCCAGCAGAGAGGCGCTACTAGTTGGCTGTCAATCAATGGGCGGTTTGTTTGAAGAAATGCCGCCCCGCACTAAACTTTGAATGTAAATTAAATCAACGCTAAAGCCCGTTATCTATTCACACTTTCTACATCGATTTAATTATCTACAATGAACTTACATACCAAATATTAATTAAAAATTCATTTGTACAGGCACTTTTAAAAAACGACTTTTTGACATTTTTGCTAAATTAAATTAATTATAAAAACGCTTATATTGATAATTGATGTTTATAATAAATATAATCTGGTTTATAAATAGTGTATGTATAAAGTTGCCGCAAAGCTTGGTTAATTATCTAATTCTGAAGTGAATAAAATTAACTATTAAATTGGGGTATATTATTGGAAAATATAAAATATGACCAAATTAAAGTAAAAAATAAAATTGGTTTTAAAAATTGTTGTTCTTCGGGCTTTCAGTAGCAAACAGTACTACTCATATATTATAATTTGATGTGTGTTTGAAATCCTGGGGACTATGTACACCAAAGTTACATTAAGTTTTATTTTTGATAATATTGAATTTTATTAAAAACACGATATTTAAAATGGCCATAACTTCGGTTCTAATGAACCAAATTTGCTGAAATTTTCAACATAACTTAATAATAGCAATATCGTCAGACCCTGTAAATTTGGTAAAGATCGAATCATTTTAAAAAAATGAGTGCCACCGAGATTTGTCGAATTTGAATGGAATCACTCTGTAACTACAACACAAAATAATCTATACTCAACTAACCCAATAATTACGAAGGCAAGTAAGCCTACACCAAGCAATAATATTACTGCTAAATACCACTAGAAACTCACCAAACATTAAATCAAATATTCACTAATAAATACACATTCTATAAAATACATTTAACTTTAGCATAAATAAAAATAATAAATCAATGTAAGATACTTTATGGAGATAATCCAACTAAATAATCAACAATATTAACATAAAAATATGACCCCTAAATCACTATAATATTATCAAATAAATTAATGCAAGATAATATGACGTTAAGCAATTCACAAACGTTCTATATAAGCTCCAGTCGCGACAGTCCCCCCTTCAATATGACTCCCCTACTGCCTCGAGCAGGCAGATTTTTGCGACTGGCCTCTCATAAACTCCCTTGTGAATTCGAACCTCCGCTGCTCGGACACGCCCATCCTTCCCGTAGAGTGGTCTCCTGATCCGCCCCAGGACATATTGGTTCTGCAGCGAGTTCTCGCCCATGACCTGCACTAAGTCCCCTTTTCTCAAGTTTTGGACCTCCCGCTGCCACTTCGCGCGGCATGAGAGCGTCGAGAGGTACTCCTGGATCCAACACTCCCAGAACCCGTCGGCGAGCGCCTGGACCTGCCGCCAACGTTTCTTCGATAGGAGATCTTTGGAAGTAAAGTCCCCTGGACAGACATGGACGTAACGGCGCCCCATGAGGAAGTGAGCCTCTAAGTCATCTACGTCATCGCTCATGGGTGTCAATGGGCGATTATTAAGGATCGCCTCAACCTCCGAGAGGAAGGTTGCCAGGGTGTCGTCGTGTAGCCGCCGTTGTCCTCGTGTCACCGCCTCCAATGTCACCTTAGTCAGTCCAACCATCCGCTCCCAAGCCCCTCCCATATGAGGGGCATACGGCGGAATCCTCCGCCATGTAATCCCATACGCCGCTAACACTGCAACCAGTGTCCCATCCGAAGGTGCAAATCCCAGACAACCAGCCGCGCCAACGGGCTCTCAAGCGCAGTATAGCGGAATGCTTCGCATGGAATGGGATCGAGGCGTTATCCAACCTTCCCCCCACGCGCAGAATGCCCTTCTCGTCCAACCATGGCTCAAACTTCATGAGCTCACTCTTCCCCCCTACAGGTTTCTCTTCCCTAATCAGTTTCAGTTCCTCCTCGAACGTTGATTGCTAGTCTATCCAGATGGCAAGCATCCCACCGTCCTCTAGCTCGTCCGCCGTGATGGGTCCATTCCGCTTCTCCCACGGACCGGGTCAGCAGTTGTACACAAACCGCAGCAACCACACGAGAACGCCTCACTACTGCAGAATAAATTGAGAATTGTTTCAGTTCTATCAGCGGCTTCACAACACGAGTCGCAAGGACAGACCCACCATGCTTCAACTCGGGATCATCGTCGGAAAGTTATGGAATCTCCGACCCCGCCGGCCAGGCATCACCTTGCAGGAACGCAGGCCCCTGAAACCAACGACTTTCAGCTCGAAAGTCCTTACACCGCAGGCCACACGTCCCATCATACGCGGGGTTCAACACCCCCGGAACGTGTCTCCACTGGACCGCCGTCGATTCCTCCGTGATCTCAGCGATCCGCGAGGCCACGAATGGCAGAAAATGTCGCAAATAGTTCTGGATGTAGGCGATAACCGTTGTGGAGTCAGACCAGTAGAATGCGCCATCGAGTTCTAACCTAACTTCAGTTTGAATAGTACGAGAGAGTCGCACAGCTAATACAGCCCCTTGCAGCTCCAACCGAACGATAGTTAGCTGTTTAATTGGCGCCAACCGCCCCTTGCCCATCACGAATGCGCACGCCACAATCCCACTCTCATAGACCATATGCAGGTATGCCACCGCAGCGAACCGTGCTTCTGATGCATCGCAGAAGAGGTGCAGTTGCCTAGCAACCAGCACGTCCCCCAGCCCGAAGCCCCGAGGATTCCTCAGGCTCAAGATCCCTCTCATCGCAACTCGCCACTGCTCGAACTCCTCCTGTAGTTCATCGGGAACCAGTGTATCCCATCCGCACTTCAGCATCCACAGTTTCTGTAGTATCAACTTGGCGAAGAACATCACCGGAAGAATGAACCAAAGCGGATCGAACACGGAACACAAGACAGAGAGCATCCCGCATTTGGTAGTCGCTTCCTCCACCTCGGGGAAACTGAAAGCGATTTCGTCGACTTCCGTACCCCAACGCACCCCCAGAGTCCAAACCACAGGGAGGGTTCCTACTTCAAGATCGAGCGAGGAATCCGCCCGCTCTGCTGGAGGTATCGACCGCAAAACCTCCCGCGAGTTACTCGAGCACTTCGTCAAACGGAAGCTGCCGGCTGCCAAAGTACCGATAAGTTCACCGATAAGTTTCTTTGCATCCTTGACCCCGTGTACAGAGTCAGCGAGATCGTCGGAGAAGAAAGAGTTCTTCACCGCGCTTGCAACCTCCGGAGGGCAACCCGGTTCATCCACGCACGTCGTCATCGCATCGATCGCACATGCCTGCAAACTGATGACCCCAAACACATGCGATGTCATCTGGTACGTGATTGACGGAACCTGTTCCGCATTGTCCCACCATAGGAATCGAAGCGACTGCTGATCCTGAACCGGGACTTTCACCCGGTGGTACATCGCCTTCACATCCGCCGTGAAGGCAACAGCATAGCGACGGAACCGGAGCAGAATGCCAACTATTGAGTTCAATACGTCCAGCCCTGAATAAAGTTTACTGTTCAACAAGACGCCACGGTACACTGCCGCTGCGTCGAAGACAACTCGAACCTTCCCGGGTTTGTTTGGGTCCTGCACCCCGTGGTGAGGCAGATAGTTGTCCTGCGTGTTGGGATTCCACAACTCCTCCTCTGTCATTCGACGTGCATACCCATTCTCGAATTAAGAGTTAATAGTTTCTCGGTACATCTTTTCCAACTCGGGATATTTTCCCAACTTCCTCTCCAGAGATAACAGCTGACGAAACGCGCCGGCCCGGTTGCCGGGGAACCGAGGAGGATCCTCAATCCATGGCATTGCAACTTCGAAGCTTCTATCCCCCAGTTGATTCTTCCCTTCCTTAATCAGTCGGATTGCCTTCCGATCATCTTGAGACGTCAGTCTCTGTATGTCAACTGAGACTCCGAAGCACTCCATTGTCCAGAAACGTTGCAACTGTAGGGACAATTGTTCCTCCACATCATCCTTACACAACAGGTTTACCTTCCGTTTTCGCTCCACTCTATTCTCATCTGTTTGGCCACCCAGAATCATGGGACCATATACAGACCACCCGAACACTGAACGCACTGCATAAGGCTAACTCTTACGACCACGCACTGACTCCCTGCTTTCTAACAATGCTGGGTCCCTTGCTCCCAACAGAACTGTCACCTTCGAATAGTCAATCCCCTTGGGCAATGGCAGATCCGCTAAATATGGATACCTCTCCTTCACACTCGCCATGCTCAACCTCAGGGATGACATATTAATTTTCGGGATAGTCCACACCTCGTCCACCTGGTAGACCTCCTTCGACCCATCACACGCCCCAACCGAGAATGACACCAACATAGTGGGCCTAGCACTCCCGTCATGTTCCACCGACCCAATCGTCAGCTCCTCAGTAGGTCCATGTAAACCCAATCGCTCTGCCAACCCATTCTCGACCAGATTCAACTCACTGCATGGATCCAACACTGCGTATGTATCCTCAACTCGGCCGTCTACGCCATACATCCGCATTGCCACAACTCGTAATAATACTACCTCTTGGGCCCTGTCACTCAGCCGTGAACTCAATACTGCTCGACTCACCCCTACCTTCTCTGATCCACCCACCGGCTGTACCGATACTACTCCCAACTTGTTTCTCTCATGCAGGGTAAATCCACCCTGACTCACTGCACTCTGCTCAGCTATACGCCCGACTTCTGGAATCAATGCCCAATGCAGTAATGTACTGTGCTTCTTACCACACTTTTGGGCCTTACACCTCCACAGGCTGTTACACTTGTCCACCTTATGTCCTGGACCTAGGCAATTTGTGCATAACTGCTTCTCTGTAACGGTAGCTGTAAAAGCTTTTGCGGAATTAGCCGGTTATTTTCCCCGTAAAGTACTCTGTAGTTGGTTTAACAGGCATTTAAAGCCGTATCCTTACTGTACTGGTGTTTTAGGGGACATAAAAAGCCATTTCTTCTGTATGTGTACTTTAGCGGACATAATTAGTATGACGCAATGCACTAGATCCTCTTGAAACAGTGTAGTTACTATGACGACAGCTAACAGCTGAGCTGTACATGTGTAGCTTTTTCCTTGTTCTCTGGTGTTTCTTTGTTCGGTCAACCAATCAGAGCGATTCTCCTGCTTTTTGTACAGAAACCTCCGGGAAATCGCGCAATGCATTATGGGTCAATGTTTACATTTTGTCCTGAGCCCAGAAGACCGGCTTTTGGAATCTCTGTGTTTTCAGTCCTTAGCCCAACATTAATAGGCTTAATTATAGAACGTATATCTGTTATCTCACTCACCTAATCATATTGTCAACTACAAACACCGCATTTTTACTGATATTTACTGTTGGTTGTTCATTATATCAGTTGATGGAATATTGTTATATTTGGATAATATCAATCAATAATCAGAAACCCCAATCTTCTTGATATACTGAAGGTTAGAGAGACCGGTTACATATAACGATTGCGACTTACATTAAAGTGGTTTGAAGTGAATCTAATGCTATTTCATAGGCACTACATGTATTGGCTGTTGTTCTCTTTATATGTGACTAAAATTAGTGAAGGTCGGCAGATCGGTGTGCAGCATTATGCAGTATTATGTATGATTGTGACTGATAACAAAGCATCTCCTAAAGAATGCGCCATATACGTGAATCTATAGCCACCCCGTTGTGTCTAGTTTAAGTCATAACTCTGTTTACATATTTAAAGCGCCACGTCCTAAAGGAATTGTTAATATTTCCCGAAAGTGAATAATATTTGTCAGAGATTATATATTACGATCAGTCGAATAATACAGTAGGCCTACACCGCAATACGGTTAGGCTTCCGAATCCAGTCTCCCGGGTATATCCAGCGGGTGAATGGTAGCGCATAGACTGGCTTCGGCTAATGTAGTGTATCAAATACTTGTCATAGGCTAAAGACGATTTATTATCTAGAAGACATCCCAATTTGGCAGGTTAAACTGCTAAAGGTCTAAAAGCGCGAACAATAACAGATATAGCTTCTGTATTGCAGTAGGCAATAAAGCTGAAGTACCGGTCAACCGGTACCTAGTAGGCCTGACTACCTAACCACCCGGACCGGTACCTACAGCAGTACAGGTACAGCAGTATTATTTCGATTGTGATATTGTATACCGGTAGGCTGTTTAAGAGATTAGGGACTGTACACCCCTTGTTTCTTTTGGAGCTTACTTATTTCTGTCAGGTTTTTATTTATTTGTAGGTTAATATTGAGCAGAAGACGTGTAAGCCTGCCCGGATTATACAGATAATTTGTAGGCTGGACTGTTGTCCGACTGTTGTTAAGTCTGAAGGGACTGTAGTGTGTGTAGAGCGTATGTCCGAAAAAGTACTAGTTAGGAAAGTAGGGGCTTCCAGTGCTGTGAGGTAAACCCCCTCGAAAGAATAAGTTGTACTACTCGGTTAGAACGCATACTAACTAACCATTTCGGAGTCTGCATATACTGTAGTTTATTTAGGCTTGATAGTAGTCTGCCAGCGTTTGGTCTGTATTTTGTTTGTGTAGTCTTTATAGGTAGCGTAATATTTCTTATTTAGATAATTTGTAGGCTGGATTGTTGTCTGGCTGTTGTTAGGTCGGAAGAGATTTCGGTGTGTGTAGAGTGTATGTCCGATAAAGTGCCAGTTGGGAACGTAGGGGCTTCCATTGCTGTGAGGTAAACCCCCTCGAAAGAATAAGTCGTACTACTCGGTTAGAACGCATACTAACTAACCTTTTCGGAGTCTGCATATACCGTAGTTTGTTTAGGCTTGATAGTAGTCTGTCAGCATTTGGTCTGCATTTTGTTTGAGTAGTCTGTACGCGTAGCATAATATTTATTATTCAGAGTTTATGCGATTATTCGCAACATTCATATCCCCAAGTTAATTCCTACAGTAATTGTGCTTGTTATATATACCGTTATAGTTAAACTAACCCCGGTACTACATCAGGGCTGCTTGGCGTAGGTAAAGACTGGTGATTTTGTGCCCCGGTCACTCCAGCAGATACCGTGGTTCTTTTGGCTGTTCAAGTATTTTTAACTACTGATTATTTGTTGTATAAGTACTTGTACCTAATTTAGGGTTTAGTGTACAGTGCTTTCCGAAGGTGATTAGTGTGTGGGCAGTATATTTGTGTTGTAAAGTGGTTAATAGGCACGTTGGTTCTGGTAGACCGCGGTAATTAACTTCTAGGTAGGAACACTCCGTGATACATAACGTAGTACTTATAGCGATACGGCTATAAGTCGTCAGACGGTGGTATTTTTCCTATCTGGACAACGCAGTATATTTACTACTACTTATTATTTTCAAATACCGTAGTACCCTGTCCGTTGTAATAACCAGATAATCTAACCCTTTGTTAGGCTGGTTTGTAGACTTCTTGTAAAATTACCCTAAAAATTCGTACTTGTAATTTTAGTGTTTATTTAGAGATTGTAATCTCACCCGAATTGTACGTAATTTGTAGTATCAAGTAACTTAGGTAAATTAGAATTATTTGTTTTAGTGTCCAACAAGTAGCACTTCACTGATAGCGCACAGCTTCTGTGTGGTGACTCCTTCCCAGAAATAATAACATTTATTTCAAATATTGACAAGGACCCATTTTAACGGGTATATATATTATAAATCAACTCAAACGATTTATAAATAGTAGGCCTGCCATACAACAATTAGGTCTTAATATCAGTTGGACTACTGCTTAAATAACGGTAATAAAGTAAGTTAAAGTAACCAAGTAACCCCTAAAATTCAGAAATTCAATTATTCTAAAATAATTGACATACCGGTATTTACCACAGGCTTATTATATTTATTTCTATAAATTTAGGCTGAAATTATACCGGTATTCTGTAATCAATTCTAGTCTGTAATTATACTTATATATACTATAAGTGTAAGCTGTATACCGGTATTCACGATAGGCCTATTATATATTTATAAATTTAGGCTGAAATTATACTGGTATTCTGTAATTAATTCTAGTTCATAATTATACTTATATATACTATAAGTGTAAGCTGTATACCGGTATTCACGATAGGCCTATTATATATTTATATATATTTGTGCTGAAATTACATACCGGTATTCTGTGACAAACCTAGTCTGTAATAATACTTATATACACTATAAGCATACCGGTATTCTAATATATTATATATATATCAAGTTACATTCAGTGACGATATCGGTAATTAATTACGAGGCTATCAGTTGATACTGAATTACTAGATTTGCTTTAACTGTAACATAGCAGTAGGCATACAACTGTACAAACAAACATGTCTGACACAAAGCAAAACCTGTCAGACAGTCTCCTAGATACAACCATATGTGACCCAGACAGGAGTGTGGAACGTGTGAGACCGAAGTTCAACTCACCTCCTACTGTAAGAAAGATGATCCCTCCAGTAGTAATATCAGACCCTAGGCTAGTCCAACATCATAGGCACTCGAGCTCAGGTCAAGCGGGACCAAGAAGCAGCAGAACAGCAACAACCCGCGAGCCGAGAACTTATTTCTCAGCGGCCCGACAGCTCCAGTAGTGCGGATACTGTAGAGCTGACACCCGAGCACGGAGCAAAGATGACAGATGCGGTTTATTCGTATCCCCTTCTCATCCTTCCTGCAGCCGTACTCACGAGGTTATTGATTGCGGTGGAGGAACACCAGATTGATTGCGCGAGAAATAAGCGATCGACTAAGGATAGTTATGCGGGATACACAAGGGAAGAACTGAAGTCTATTGTCGAGTCGCAATGGAACTTCCCCGGACCCGGACTCCCGTTTGATTTATCGGAAGCTGCCTGGGAAGACATACACAGGATGGGAGTAACCAAGGAAACCATCGATCCAGCTGTGTGGAAGAGGTCCGCAGCCGGATACGTACAGGGATTCTTCAGCTCCATGGAGCGATTAGAAGAACAATTGTTTAGACAACCACAAGGACCTCAAGAGCAGGGAGAGCTGCTTTATCAAGTTCGAGAAAGAATTCTAAGAATCAGACTAATCCTATCGGCCTTTGAGGAGGCTTTGAAAAGAAGACAAGACACGTCGTTGCAAGTTGCCGTAAAGACTTGGTTACAGCGGGTGAGTCTCCAAGTTCAAAGAACTGCCCCGTGGAAATCTCAGTTAGATGAGCGCTCAACCCTTGGAGAATCAACAGACGCCACCTTCTCCCAAGTGGAAAGTGAAGCGACAGCAGAGAAGCCGCATAAGAGGGATGCTATTGACATCTATCTGTCAGACTATCAACGCTTTGTAGGTGATGAAGAGTTGAGGAGAAGGCTAGATGGACTTAGCCCTAATAGTGAAGGAGCCAAGCTTGTGTTGGACGCAATCGATGTGGATATGAGAGCTGCGAACCAAGCTAAATTTGATGAACGCCTCCGCATCACTAGGGTCCAAGAAGAACAAGTAAAGAAAAAACGTATAGAAGACAGAAAGACAGCGGCAGTGGCAGCAGCAGTGGCAGCAGCAGAAGCGGAAAGAAAAGTGGCAGCAGCAGTGGCAGCAGCAGAAGCGGAAAGGAAAGCGGCAGTGGCAGCGGCAGCGGCAGAAGCGGCAGTGGCAGCGGCAGCGGCAGAAGCGGAAAGAAAAGCGGCAGCAGCCAAAGTGGAAAGAAAGGCGGCAGTGGCAGCGGCAGAGGCAGTGGCAGAAGCAGAACGGAGAGCGGTTGAAGAAACCACCCAACTAGAATTGGAAAACATTCAGGAGAATCAAGACTGCATAAATAAACAGTTAACATCTAGTCAAATGCAGATGATGAGTCGATCAACTCCCAAAAGACAGGGATATACATCCTCTGAGGAAGGCGATACCACTGATCCTGAAGGCGGAGGAAATAGATCTCGTCTAAGCAGACGTAGAAGAATGTCCCACCGTCAGAAATTGCCTGATTTGCCCCCAGCTGTTAGAAGGCAACTAACTAACACAAACTTAGGTAGTACAGAACCCACAGACCAAATAATTAACATAGAAAGACTCCCTACTATAGTAGATGAGCCTGAAATAATTAGGCCTGTTCTCGAAGCCACCCCTTCGATGATAGAGACACCTGTACTCCCAGAACCTACCTCTAAATTCCCTCTGCATAGCACTAAACTACCTGTGCCCAGCAGAACAGCCCATGAGACAGTTCCTGTTCTGGACTCCGAACGAAATATCAATGATTTGTCGCCCGTTGTCCCCCGTCCACCCGCTACTACGTTGGCGACTCCCGCTTCGGCGGTCGAGTGGGTGGATGAGAGATGGCGGGGGATGGATCTCCTGCTCGGGCAGATGCAGGAGACTGTTAAGCAGTTCAAGGGCACAGTAAGGGAAAGTAGGTTAGAGTTGCAAGAAGTGCAGCAAAGTATCGCGTTAGAACGCGATAAATTAGTAAATACACAAAAGGGTATACCACCACCCCCTGTAACAATGTGTCAACCTGTTAGGTCTGAAGTATTTCATGTGCAAGGTGTGGAGCCTACATGCATCTATACTGCTAGCGAAGTGGAAACTCCTATAGTAAACCCTATTAAGGGTAATTATAAACCTGTTGACAATGATATCCCATGTAGACTTGATAATAAGCCGAGAAATTTATATACCGATAACTCGATATTAAATAACACGATGGCCCAAGAAAGTTTTACGCGTCAAATGGCTAGAACCGAAGCCCGTCAAGCGGTAAAGGTGGGAGAGATCGTCAAGTTCAATGGAGATGAGATGAAATGGTTACCTTTTAATGAATATTACAAAGATAACATACAGAACTCTGTGCTATCAAACGGAGAGAAACTTAGATTCCTCATCGAGTGCTTGGAAGGATCTCCCAAGTTAATGGTGTTAAAGTTTATTGGACATCCCGATGGATTAAGACAAGTTTGGGATACCCTAAACATCAGGTATGGTAATAGGAATAAAATAGCTAGGTATTTGTATGCAAAATTGGTAGCGCCCCGAAAATTCATTAGCAGCGGGATTATAGAGTTTTCCGATGAGATTCAGGAGATCTGTAGACAATTAGATTGGCTAGGTAAGTCTCATGAATATCAGAGTTCTATGGTTATTGGAGCTGTGGCCTCTACTTTACCGAAGGGTGGAGTAGGTACACGCTGGGATAAGAAAGTGTTATATATGATGGAACAGCAACGACGAGACCCTACCATGGCTGATCTCATGTCATTCTTAGATGGAGAAGTGAAATTACAGCTCCTAAAGCAGTCCAGAGAGAAGACACCGGAAAACAAGGTAAGTGAGAAACCCGTTTCTAGGAGAAAGGTAACACCAGTGTGTTATACCGACGACGGCGAAAGCCAGGCTTCTCAAGGAGAGGACAGCGGGAAAGACACTGAGAGATCTTATTATGTCAACAAAACGCCCAAAGACGTAAGTAAATTCAGGTCTCGAACCAATGACAGGAGAGAACAGGTAAGAAAAACCCCTCCTACGTCTCCTAAGAGAATTCAGGTAAGAAAGCCCGAAGAAAGAACGAGTGTGCACAACGTTACTCAAAATAAGGTAAGTAACATCAAACCGAAATGTGCGCTGTGTGACGGGCCCCACCGTTTGAATGTGTGTGATGAATTCCTAAAGAAATCATTAACGGATAGACGGGAAGTCATGTGGGATAAGCGGTTGTGTTATAATTGCCTCAGACAAGGACACCAACGGCGAACCTGTTACTCCGACGCAAGGTGTGCAAAGTGCGGTGCGAAACATCATATCTTGTTGCACACTGAATTCGAACGAAACAGCCAGAGTCAGGTAAGTGATTCCGAACTACATGTCCAATTCAGTGATGTGAACGACACTGACCCAAGTTCTGAGATGGAAGGATTCTATATGGATGAATTCTCCGACGAAGATGAATCCTGTTACATGATAAATACCGCAGTGTATCGAGCACTTACGTATGAAAAAGACACAGACAGCGACCTCACCCTAACTACTTCTGATCGACAACCATCTTGGAAAGCGCCAACTTCCAATGTAGGAATCCGAGAATTTCCAGTAGTGCAGTTAAGGGTCCACGGACCTAAAAGGAGTTATATAGTGAACGCCCTTCTTGACTCCGGTAGCACAGGAACATTCATCGACAAAGAACTAGCCGAAGACATCTTTGCTGGACAACCCAAGTGCCGAACTAAGCTAAATATGTCAGGAATTATGCAGGTTTGGAAATCTACAGTAATAGCGGATTATTATGTAGGTGCGTTGTCCACAACCCAGGATGAACTAGGAGAACATAGTATAAGGTCAGTAAAAATGGTGGCGATAAAGAACTTCGCTACCAGCCAAGTGGAACCTTATAACTGGGATGAGGACGATTTCACCCAGCAGCTTGAAATACCTAGATTCAACACCGATTACCCTGGAGTGCAAATACTCTGATGAATTATTTCACTGGTGATAATACTGGTGTACTGACTGTTGACGTCACGGCTGACGTCACCACGGTGCAATATACTGATAGGCTGCTACATCGCAACGTGAACGATCTATCGCCGGATTTTCGAGCGGATTCCCCTACATGGCGCCATCCCAGCGCTGCTGCAAGTGTCGCAGCGGCTCTTGCCGAGGGTGCAAGTGTGCTTGTGCGGGAGTTCCCTGTTCCTCCTGCAAACCTCTGGAGCAGAACTCGTGCGTGAACGGGCCGAGCTCACCCGATCCAGATAGTCTCGCGATGCCCCCGAGGTACAGCGGTTCCGCGGGCCACGGGGTTCTCGACTATCTGGTATCCAACTCGCCCAGATGGAAAACGCGTCAAGCCACAGCGGACCTTGCGCATAACGGCTATGTAACCCCGGAAGTTATAAACTCAACCCTGGAGGAGCTCGACGACCTGATGGACCAGACTCTAACCCCAGGAGAATTCGATCCGGACTGCACATTAACCCCACAAATTGGCGCTGGATCCCAGGCCCCCTCATCGGGTCCCCCAGTGTTGGTGTCTTACCAGTCGGGTCCCCCAGTTCCAGGTGTCGGTTATTCCGTCCCAACCAGTATGAGTGTCGATTATCCCGTCCCTACCAGACCGGGTGTCGGTCATTCTGCCCCTACCAGTCCGGGTGTCGGTCATTCTGCCCCAACCAGTCCA
>JAUCBJ010002007.1:0-122834 GCA_032718475.1 Nemertoderma westbladi | reverse complement strand
ATCTTACTGTAGTCACGTTGTTATAATATGATACGGACAGTAAGGAAAGAGAAAAAATATTTCTCACCGTCGCACTAAATATATTATAAGTAATTACGTACGTAATAAACACTAATATATTGCACTAATCTACTAAATAATCACTAAAATAACATTCTACTAATAAAATTGAATAAAAACGATTATAATAAAGTACATAATAAAGTTCACATATAAAAATATAACAAATAGATAAAATAATATAGTCATACACCCACTCCAGACGTATCACGTTAGGGAGTCCCTAGATGTTTGAGGAATTAGGGAGGTGGTCGTGGAAGAATGTCTTGCCTTCCATAGTTTCCAGAGAGTTCTCTGTCTCTTTCAGTAAACATAAACGACCAACTGGGCGATTGAGTTGTTGCGTCTCAAAGATGATGCCTGGCTTCTTGAAGTTACGCCGCATGACGATGAGTTCTACTGAGCGTACTAAACCATCATCTGAAATGTGTGTCTCGATGATACGACCTGTCTGCCACCGTTTACGTGGGAGGTCTGGATCTACAATAAGCACCATATCTCCGGCGCTGACGTTTTCTTGTTGCGCAAACCACTTAGTTCGAAGTTGTAGCGTGGGCAGATAATGTTTCTCGAAATGGTCAGCGAAACGACGGGATAGCAACTGCATAAGTTGCCAGGTTCGACGGCAGTACTCGTCTCCGTCTGTGCAATCTCCGATCGTGGGAGCATGGCTACAGGGTTTCTTCAGTAGGAAGTGGCCGCGGGTGTTAGCGCTTCTAGGGAATCGGGATACCCAATAAAACTACACAATAATCTACAAAGTTACAAATAAATTGCAAATAATTTCAAACACTAAATAAATTGCACCATAATAAAATAAATAATAAAAAAAAAAAATAATAAAAACTAACATCGACCCCCCAACATGCCCAGGACCTAAGAACGCGGAATGCTACACCTGTGGGCACGGCGTCCGTAAGTGCACCACCAGGAATGTGGTCTACAAGGTAGCCTGCACCAGTTGTGGTGCGGACTACATCGGAGAGTCATATGACTGGGTGCGTGGGCGGGTAATGTCCCATAGGAATGCAATCCGTAACGGGAACCCTAAGAACGAAAGTGGCGTAGGCGCACACTTCGTTACACATCACCCTGACTTAGCACAAACCCAACACCCAGTAACAGTATCCATAGTCAAGAAAGCAAGAGACTACGTTGACCAAAAACTCACTGAGAAAGTACACATAGCACACAACACACCAACCATGAATACGCAGCACGTTAGGGAACATGACGCAGGGTGGTGAATGATTGATTACTGATTATGGTGCAATTTATTTAGTGTTTGAAATTATTTGCAATTTATTTGTAACTTTGTAGATTATTGTGTAGTTTTATTGGGTGTAGGAACTACCTACAGTAGATGCCCGCCGCAACCCCAACACACATTGGAGCAGCTACTGTAGCTAGGCCTAGACCTTGGATCATACGGTACAGCCTTCAGCACATACATACCGGTTGTGTTTCTGTATTATTGTTTGTTACTGAGTCGGCGAGCTAGTAAAAGGCCTGTGGCCGAAATATTGCTCAATTTGTCAATTTTGGTTACTTGACGGTCAGTCTCCCCTTATCTATCATTATGATTTCAACAGTAACCCGGGCGCGACAACTCCTCTCAATTTCTAATATTTATATCAAACACATGCTTGGTACTGTGTCAGGGGATTGCTGCCTGTCAATATGTACACGTTCTCTGAACCCAGATTTATACTGCCGTATTTGGGTGAATACGACAGACTACGGTACTATATACAGTTACGTTTGTTGTGGTTAGCGACAGGTAGTTAGTATCTCATGCAAAATAAATGTAGACTTTGTAATTATTTCGAGAATATTGGTGCCATGCATTTTCTAACTTACAGGTTTTGTTGCATTGCTTGATCAAACTTATCCTGATTTGAACAATGAGTGATCTTTTACTCTCCTTCGTCGGTAGAGGTGTGATGTTGGTCTGCCTCTGCCTCTTTTGGGTGGGATGCAGGATGCAGATGCGGATGTCTATTAAAACATATATATTTTTGCCTGGCCTCCCTTTTACATCAAGGTTATACCAGCATTTTAATATTATATTTTAATCTTATATTAATAAACTAACAAGAGTCTACTGTTATAGAACAGAATGTGACATAATATAACAAAACAATAATACAACAAACATTTTTTATATTGTTCCCATCGAGTGTTAGTGTATAGAGTACAACAATGTACGTGTACACACACTGGTACACACAAAATCGAACTTCGTAGGTCATGTGAGTGGTCGTTGGGTCCTGCGTCCTGGCCTGCGTCATGAGGTCTTGGGGGCACATTAGGTCCTGGCATTATATAGTACAGTAGTTTATTTGGCATCTGGCCAAGTTGTTCAATTAATAAAATAATTTCTGCACATGGCAATTTAGGACCACAAATTTAATACATGGGCATACATTTAAAACAATACGACATCATAAATGTTAACACAGTAACTGTATATAGGCACAGTCTATATATTGTCAATTGATAGACAATAACAAAATAAAAAAGCATTAAATATAGCGATTGTGTGGTATCCCTACCCGGATGCGGTTTGGATGAAACGAAGACATGAAAGTTAAAAACTCAACGAACCAAAACGTGTCTGGTCGACTGATAGACACCGAAACACTCACGAATTTAAACTGGGGATCCCAACTCGCTCCAGAACGCAACCCATAATAACTCATCGCTTGCTGTTGCACTGAATTGATGTACTGCAGTTGACCCATGGAAGTTTTGCACTTTGTATTTCATGCCACTGATCTAAAGCCTCAGATTTCAGCCAGTAACCCTTGCAAGTGCAAGTACCATAAACCACGTGCTGTAATCCTACTGATACCATGAAGTTTCTTTAGTTTCATCTGCATGTTTGCTTTTAGCTAAGTCCTTCTTACATACAATGCCATTGGAACTACCATTAGTTTTCTCACTGGATTCGAGCATGACCAGTAGGCGCGCTTTTGCATCTTTCAACATCGATTCGGTGAAATGAGGTCAAGCTGTCAAGGGCCGGAAGTCGCAATGATAGAGATCCGGTGCGACCCTCCCTAGACCATGACCATCCAGAGATTAATGTGAACGTCATCGCAAACGTGCTGGCACCCAGTTCCAGTTTGTGTCGTCAATGTTGAAGACTCAGCAGTCATCTCTACACAGGAGACGATTCGTTAGGATAAGCTGCAAGCTATCCTCACCTCATATGGATCCTCGGATATAAGGATTACAACTTCCAAACTCGAAGTTTAGAACTGCAGTATAATGCAGGCAGATTGCAGATTGTATAAAATAAGCAGTAGGTAGGTAGGTCTGTAGTTGGAACTTAGATCAGAGGGAAGTCAGACTCCTGAGTTTACTAAAATCCTGAGGTTACTAGCCAACTGGGTACTGGATTTGTTACTGAAAGAACAGTTGACATGAGTAAACAAAAATGCTAGGCCTAGTTCAATCACAGTATTAGGCTAACTAAAAATTAAAAAATAATAAATGAAATAGGCCCAATTATACAACAACAGTACAGCTGTACAGAACCTGATAACATGCAGACATGCCTAGAATAGAAGTGCATGGTATAAAGTGTGTGGCAGTAAAGCCTGTGGAAGTACGGGTGGCGGTAGCCTACTGCAGCAGGCATTCCAGTGGTGCTGCAGACCAGTAATAGAAATTCCAACACTATTGCTAGGCCTAGCAGCAGAACAGTGCCAGTACACAAGGCCGCAAAGTTGATGCTAGCAGCAGTAGTAAAACAATGATACCACACAGCCAGCTGTGATTTCATTATCCTTGCCTCACACTACAAGAAGTGTCCCCGCTGCTAGGATCTGAAGATACAAACTATCTGTTATTGGCTAGAGTTGTACCAGTGGTTGGGTGTGTGTATAATATTCAAATGGACTGATAGAGGGAATTTCAAAATGGTCAAATAATACAACAATAATGCAATTTTTAATATGATGTACCATTATAAAAATTTGCTACCTACGGAAATTAATGCGTTTACAATTGCTACACTCAATATATTTATAATCAGCACGATTTTTAAACTATAAGAGTTTAAAAATGCCGGGAATTGCCAATTTGAATTGCCGATTTGTGGCTACGTAACCCAGATTTGACCACAAAATTGACCAAGTTCGGGCAACTCTTAATTGAGCACAGTTTTAGAAAATATAATTCCTAGGAAGTTCTTAAACTACCGTCAACACCCGAATATAGGCACACCCAAATATGGTCACCCTTGAACATTTTTTGATATATCTGGCTGAATTTTCGTATTGAGTATTCAAAATGAGGTTTTCTAAGTTGACCACTTACCCCTTTTTAAGCGCAATAATTTTTATTGTCCGTTTAAATCCTTTTTTTGTCCTTTTTTTTCATTTTTTATGTCCTCCAAAAGTCTAATGTTAGGTTCCATGCTACCGGTTTCTCTACTGCTGTTCTCTCAGGCTATCAGTACCGGTATTAGTATATATAGCACTATTTTGCTGTATTGTACTGTATGTACAGATGTAGGTATAAAGCAGGTGTATCTGTATTTTAGTACCGGTACCGGCACCGGTACTGCTATAGGCCTACTGTGTAGCCTACCATTTAAATACGGTAATGGTAGGCCTACCAGTTGTGCTAATAAATTTTAAATAATTGATAGGCCAAACTGGATTGCAGGATTGTGGAAAATGTGGATATACCTTTCACATAATTTAGGCCTATTACTGTATTAGTTTTATAATCAACAATGGATCATGACTACTGTCTGAGTAGTGTTACGGATAACCTGCTCCTTCCCCTGATTTGGTAAAGTGACTGTTTATTGTTTTGGTTAGAAAATCCGGCCTTAACCTGCTCCTTTCCCTCAATTAGTTAAGTGATCGTTTATTGTTTTGGTTAGAAAATCCCGCCTCTGTAACCTGCTCCTTTCCCTCAATTGGTAATGTTATCGTTTATTGTTTTGGTTAGAAAATCCCGCCTCTGTAACCTGCTCCTTTCTCTCAATTGGTAATGTTATCGTTTATTGTTTTGGTTAGAAAATCCCGTCTCTGTAACCTGCTCCTTTCCCTCAATTAGTTAAATGATCGTTTATTGTTTTGGTTAGAAAATCCCGCCTCTGTAACCTGCCCCTTTCCCTCAATTAGTTAAATGATCGCTTATTGTTTTGGTTAGAAAATCCCGACTCTGTAACCTGGTCCTTTCCCTGAATTGGTAAAGTGACTGTTTATTGTTTTGGTTAGAAAGGCCTGCCTCTGTAACCTGCCCCTTTCCCTCAATTAGTTAAATGATCGTTTATTGTTTTGGTTAGAAAATCCCGCCTCTGTAACCTGCTCCTTTCCCTCAATTAGTTAAGTGATCGTTTATTGTTTTGGTTAGAAAATTCCGCCTCTGTAACCTGTCCATTTCCCTCAATTAGTTAAATGATCGTTTATTGTTTTGGTTAGAAAATCCCGCCTCTGTACCCTGCTCCTTTCCCTCAATAAGTTAAGTGATCGTTTATTGTTTTGGTTAGAAAATCCCGTCTCTGTAACCTGCTCCTTTCCCTCAATTAGTTAAGTGATCGTTTGTTGTTTTGGTTAGAAAATCCCGTCTCTGTAACCTGCTCCTTTCCCTGATTTGGTAAAGTGACTGTTTATTGTTTTGATTAGAAAACTCGGCCTTAACCTGCTCCTTTCCATCAATTGGTAATTGTTTTTGGCTATAAAATGAGTGTTTTGCTACGTCATGTGGTAATCGATTATCGACAACAACCACAAACTATTAAATATAGAGTCTTTTTACCACAGGCGGATATGGAAATCTATCTCATAGTCTATAAATCATGGAATGTTTTGGCACAGGCATAGTGAAATCAACTGTCTGACAGTCCAGAAATCAGCAGTCTGACAGTTTGAAGAAATACATACATAAAAAGTCATTAAAAGGACAATAAAAGTCATTAAAAGGACAACAAAAGTCATTATGCATAATTCGTAAAAAAAAAAGACAAAAAAGTCAAATAAAAGGACATAAAAAATCACTGCCCTTTTTAAGTTTAGTCAACAGCTATTTGACCTGGGGCCTGTAATGATGCAATAAATTGTTGGGGAAAATCAGCTGATGCTTTTCTGTCGCCTGAAATCTCGAGCGACAGTAGGCTATTTTATTGCACCATAGGCTGAATCACAATTCTGTAGGTCCATCATAGTTGAATGTGGTGTTTTTAGATATTGAATATATACTTCTTGCAGAAACAACATAGGTTAGGCCTTAGAACAACTCCGTTCTGTAGTTAGTACGTGGTGCCCGTTTTTGGGTAGGAATCATGAGCAATCAAAAACGTTACCATAATATAGGCACCTCTCTTTATTTTGTAAATTACAATATCTGTTCTGGTATTATTTATTCTGTTATATATTGAAGTTTTATTATGGCAAAAAGGCGACAGTGGGATAACCGAGACATGTTAGCAGCCTACGATGAAGTTATAAACAAGAAAGTACCCATCAAAACTGCTGCTCGTGATTGGGGAGTGCCTCGCACTACATTACAAAATCGAGTCCACGGGAAAGGAACACTTGACTGCAAATTGGGTGCTCCAACGATCTTGTCTGAGGAAGATGAATCAGCTCTAGCAGCGTATGTGGAGTATGTTGCAATACGGGGGTACCCAATGACACCAGGGATAGTAATGTTACATGCACGTTGTGTGTGCCAATGTTCGACATGGGAAATATGATACACCCGTGTTTGATAATAATCATTCGCACCAATATCACTGGTTTCAAGGATTTATAAAGCGTCACCCTGATCTAAAGCTGAGAAATCCAGCACGGCAGGACAAAGGCCGAGTTTCAGTCACAGTTGATGATATCCGTGACTATTTCGGAATGGTTAGAAAGGAATTGATTGATGCTGGCATAGCTGTTTCAAAACCAGGTGGTTTTCTGGATATTATCCATCCCGACTGTTTGTGGAACTTTGATGAAACTTCCAAAGACCTGTCAAAGGACACAACGAAGGTGGTGATTCCAGTGAAGAAATTAACTCGCGCCACAAAGCTGAAGGCTGGCATTGGTGAACATGTAAGTGCTGGCTGCACTGTTAATGCCAGTGGGAATGACATGCCACCATTCATCATATTCAAGGGTGCCTTTCCTGGTGGAAATTATGCCAAGAATGGACCTGTTGGAGCAGTGTATGGCCGGTCTGAGTCAGGGTTTATAGATGACGACTTGGTGGTCAAATATTTCTCCAAGCTCTTCCTGAAGCACAAGATCGAGAAACAAGGCGTTGTCAACATTCTGACGTTAGATAGTTGTGGTCCACACTTGAACGTTGATCTAATTCGTATGGCACGTATTAACAATGTTCTACTAATTACTTTCGTTCCCAATTCTACACATGTGACGCAACCACTGTACGTTGCAGTGTATAAGAGCTTCAAGTCCTGTCTGTCAAAGCTTGTAAACATTGGGCAATGCTTGAGAGGATCACTGTGGATATCCAAAACATATATACCGCGGATGCTGTGAATTCCATTAGATTAATCCATGACATGAAAGAATATCAAAGCTGGGTTTAGGGGAGCAGGACTTGTTCCATTCGATCCAAACAGCATCGATAAGACACAGCTGATCCACTCTGGCCTCATTGATAGTGCTGATGTGGATTTGATGCCTATATCAACTGGAAGTTCTGTGTCAACCACCTGCACCATTGCTGTGACAACAACTACTGCATCCTCGTCTCTGATATCGATTTCAACACGTTCAAGCACTACTGGTGATATCTCAGCACCAATTGACATCAACTTACTGAATCAGCTTAATCAGCTCGATCAACTTGCCACAGTCACTAATCCAGGTTACAGTGGACTTTCAAGTTCTATAACATCTACTGTCACTACTGATGAATCCTGTCATCATCCACTTGGCAATTCATCACAACTATTGAATGATCAGCTCATCACTCCCAACTTTCAGCAATCACATGCAGTGGGACCAGTTATACCATACACTATTCCATCAACCTCAACTGCACTAGGTCCATATCCAGGTTCCAGTAGACTTTCAAGTTCTATAACATGCACTGTCACGACTGCTGAGTCCTGTCATCATCCACTTTACAATTCATCACAATTATGGAATGATCAGCTTATCGCTCCCATCTTTCAGCAACCACAAGTCTCAGAGAGACCAGTTATACCAATACCTTACACTATTCCATCAACCTCAACTGGACTAGGTCCACATCCAGGTTCCAGTAGACTTTCAAGTTCTATAACATGCACTGTCACGACTGCTGAGTCCTGTCATCATCCACTTGACAATTCATCACAATTATGGAATGATCAGCTTATCGCTCCCATCTTTCAGCAACCACAAGTCTCAGAGAGACCAGTTATACCAATACCTTACACTATTCCATCAACGTCAACTGGACTAGGTCCACGTCCGGGTTCCAGTGGACTTTCAAATTCTGGTCATCTGACATCAGTTCTGCAGAATCCCTTGGTTACATATGGTGTAATCTCAGAGAGCTATGCTAGCGTTTTTCAACCTGCAGTTGATTACATTCCTCAGGGAAAAAAGCAGCCAATACATTTATAGACAAAAGCGCGAGTTCTAACTTCTGACGAAGTATTCAGTGGAATGGAGGCTGAGCAACGTCGAGTCGAGGAAATCCAAGCAAAGAAAATGTGCAAACTGCAAGAGAAAGAAAACAAAAAGAAAGCCAGTACTACTAAGGCTAAGGGATGTGGAAAGGGTAAAGCCCATAGTTCAATAATTGATTCTGACTCCGACATTGACGAATCAATCTGTTACATTTGTGGTGATGATGGTCAAGGCAGAGATACAGACTGGGCTGGCTGTGATATATGTTCAAGGTGGGCGTGTGATCGGTGCATTGCATCAACATATATTGAAGCTGAGGAAGATTATATTTGTGATATTTGCAAAACATTTTGTGGCTAATTTTGAGGTACCACTATATACTGTGTATTAAACTCATGCGTTCAGCGTTGTTTTGTTTTGTTTAGGTATTTGTTATTGTTTGTTCTCCTTCTCATATTTTTTGAAATGTTTTGTTATGTTTTGGTTAGGCTATGATCTTTCTTTAAATTCAGTCAGTATCTTAAACATCCATTTAAATGCAGTATCTTTAAATGCAATATCTATCTATGCAATATCAAATACGGTATCTTTAAATGCAGTATCGTAAAATACACCTGTTAGAGCAGTCTGTAAAATACAGCAAAATACAGTAAAATACACCTGTTAGCACATAGACCTAAAGAAACGTCAGTGCTATAGCTTGATAGGACGCTATCTGTATTACCACTACTATCTGTAGATACTGGGCTGAAAATTTTTAACAGTAAAGTAGCCCCAAAAGCCCTCTATGCAATCTCCACTTTTGGTAAATATTTAAAATTGAAACACCTAAAGAACATAGACGTGATAAAATCTTCATTTTTGAAGAAAATGCTTGGCTTGCCACTAAATGCCTCATCAACCCTGGCTCACAACCTTGTCGGCGAGAAAACCCTCACTGAGACTACTCTACTTAAATTCCCGAACTCGTTCAACTCCGATTCCATTTCACAATACAAAGTCTTCAGAACCGAACGCCAGAACGCTTTCATTGCTGAAGGTTTTCTTAATGGCCCTGCGTTTTCCAACACCGCATGGAGAAGAACCGGACAGAAAAACCGTCACGTCATCACAAGAACCACCTCACATGGTTTTCATCACAAGCTTTGCACCAACACTCGCCCTTTCCATGACCGCTCCGTCTCTTGTGTTTGCAAATTCTGAAACCTCAGTTGCAAAGAAAAGTACCACGTGGTATCATGCTCCTCATCTCCATCTCTCTCCGCACTAGCAAACGAATAATTTAACTTTGTAAACCTTTATATTTTTCATAATCTATCCCACACTCAATTTTACTGAAAATTTTTATATAATAAAAATATATATTTTATATTATGTTGGTTGAGAATAAACTGTTTTTATTATTTGCGCTTTTAATGATATGTTATATATTAAATTAATTGAGACTCTTAGATTACTGTACCATAAATACTGATAGATACTATTTCCTGTATTATACTCGTATAATTTGTGCACTGTATGTAAATTTATTCCATATATTCACTGTTGATTCTACCCTGACAAATGAGCTAATATATTTGCCCCGCACGGGGGCGTATCTTTCTTTAAAAAAATACACCTGTTGTAGAATTTTAAATGTATATAATTTAATTACAATTTTAAATGCAATTCAATATAATAATAATGTGTAATAATAATAATATAATATAATAATATTAATATCATTAATGTGTTCATTGTTGTTGTTATGTTTTAACATTTTAACTGTTATTTTGAAACAGTTCAAATGTGAATTTTTTTAAAAATTCGGAAAGTGCCCATATTAGGGTGTAATTTAAAGTATGTAATGTCTATGCAGCTGCGAATGGCACTATATTAGGGGGCATTTTGAGGCGAGAAACGGTACTAACTAATTCAAATGAAATACAATGTTAAGTGCCCGTATTTGGGGAATATATTTTTTTTCCCTAATATGGGCACTTTTAAATTAAAAAAAATATATATTTTCGGAGCGCTGACTCCGAAAATTGAAAAAATAGGTCTTATAGCCAATATAATTGTGGATATACAGACTTATTTAATATCTGGAAATTTGTAAATCTTGAATGCACTAGATGGTCAAATTTGAAAAGTATGCCCATATTTGGGTGTTGACGGTACAGCTCAGACTTTCAAAAAGACGGTCATTTAACCTTCCTGCATTGTTCGTTTCAATACACATCTACAGTGCTTGGGGTACTATAATACCCCACACTAATTTACCATAATTTCAATAACAAATGTATGATAAGTCTAGGTAATTACCTTGTGTGAACCATGTTTAGTTATCAGCTAGTGTTTTTATGCCATTCCATGAGTGCCAAGTAGTGTATGTCTGTCTGTTTGTCAGTTCGAGTGTCTGTCAAATATTTCAATGTCAATTTATCCATAATGGCTTGCCGAAATCGCACCAAACTTGGTAAACTCGTTGTATTGTATAGTAGATAGACCATCTGTAAGTTTTGTCACGTGCCATGCAGGTATAATCATTTAGTCTGGTGTCAGGCAAATTTAGGTTTTCAAAAAAACTGCATCATTTATCTAAAACAGTGTGTTATATATATATCTATATAGACAATAAGACAATAGTAGTATTCAGATAATATATAGGCAAATACTGATACATGCAACTTACAGTACATAGAGAAACATGAAATATAATAAAACTGGAGTTGTAGTAAGGAATGTAGGGTGACCTGGGCCCGTACATTCAAAGCAATCACAAATATAATAAAACATGGGATAATACAATATATTAAGTATTATATACAGTAAAATATAGGCCCCAGGAATGTATTACCCTACATAATAGTCCAATATACAATATACATACCGGTAATAAATGTAGTGTAGGTACAGATAGAAATATTATATTTGCAGAATAACAATAGATATATTGTAGGCCTATAGTGTAGTAGGCAAATATACGAGTCAATCCTTATGGTTTGCAGTTGTAACAAACTGAATATGCGTGCCTCACACATATACATTTATGGCATTTGCAGCAACTCATTGACGATTTCACGTCGTCCTCACGATGACATTCCTCGCAGCGCCGTTTCTTTGACTTCCTGGAATCTGCGATTGAATCAGAAACAGTTGGACATTGACTGTCTGTTGAAGGAGATGATGATGTCCCTTGAATATCTCTAACCAGGGTGGCGGCTTGTGCAGACCGGGGAAGAACTGCTCGGGATTCTATATGAGGTGTAACAAGTTCTCGCCCAAGGTGTTCTAGGAATAAACGTCTCCTCTGCATCTTCTGCTTGTCATTCCATTCAGGGAACAAATCCATCCAAACACAAAATGAATTGTAGGCAGAATACAGTAAAATACAGTTCAGCTACAATACAGTACCGGTACATACCTACTATCAGGCTAACATACAACTGTACAATGGCTATGTACCGGTACCGTACAGTACCTACCCATATACTGATATCAATATCAGGACTACAGTCTACAGTACAATAGATTTAGTACTGGGGTACTATAGTACCCCAAAGCATAGTAGGAGGTTGAACTAAAAATATGTCAAAATAATAAATATTTTTCAAAAAACGTAAATATATTATGAAAGACCCCTATATGGTGCAGGCATTCCTAGAAGACCAGCTTCTAAGAGGCTGGCAACTCTGAGCACGAGCTACTCAAAGTGGCTGTGGGGTACTATAGTACCCCAACAGTGCAGGGAGGTTAACTGACTTTTTTTATCTGTCTGTCATACCTACACTTTGTGTAAGTATGACAGACAAATAAAAAAAGTACTATAAAATAAAATAATAAAATAAAATATACTATTTAGGTACATTTTGGTGTGCTGAATCCGAATATGCACGCCATTTTCGATTTCGACATAGTGTGTTTTCATGAAATTTGGTACAGATGTTCCCAAAGCAATTCTAAGAAACTAATTTGAAGGATTTACAGCAAAATGTAATTTAAGCCGATATATGGCATTTTGAGTGCCTAATTAATTTGCAAATACAATATTTTATAAATAATAGTATTGACATTATCCTTGTATTGATCCAAGAAACTTTTTTCATTTCAATGTTTACACCAGTCCTGCCAATAAAAAAATATGAAAAAAATATTTTTTTTTTGAAAAGAAAATGTAACTTATTCTTAACTCTCGTTTATTGTTTAATTACTTAATTTTATGTTTTTAATGGCAGTTATTTATCGTACCTCTTTTTTTTACTTTCGGTAAAAAAAATCTAAGAAAATTTTTTTTACTTTTTTACTAATATATTATATTAATATTATACTGTATTTAAAAGTCAATTCGATCTGACTAGGTGCCATCGATGGGTTCTCTCGTAAAGTATTTTGGTTAAAAGTGTTACCTACTAACAATAATCCCAAGGTAGCTAGATATATATGCTTATTTTGATCTATTGCTTTGCATTAAGCGTCTGCCTAACCTTATTCTAGTCGATGCTGGCACAGAAAATGTCGATATTATACGTGTACACAAAAAACTCAGATTATTGTGTGACGACTGGCGAAGAGATACCCCAGTGATAATTGGCAGCTCAGTCTATAATATTCGCATTGAAAGGTTATGGCGAGACCTCAGAGCTAATACTGTGCAAGAACTGATGGATATATTTCAAGGCATGGTCGATAGTGGCATATATAACACAATAGATAAACTAAACGTTCAAGTTTTTTTTAGGATCATCCAAGATGAATTGGATAGTTTTGTATTGACATGGTATATACACCGCATGCAAAAGAATAGGAAAATATAATTTCCAGGAGGAATAACTGATGTACTTTATTATAATCCTTATGATTATGGGAAACTAGACCCTTCTTTGGATTTGCCAGTATCGAAATTGGAACTGCAATATATGAGATAGGTCCTTTCCAATGAAATTATCCACTATGGATGCACATTGCACAGCCGATTTTATACAATTATTATAAGTTGCCTATCAAGGAAATCCATCTATCCAACCTACATCGTGTTCAGTAGTTCCATGTTCAGTAAAACTATATATTTTAGTTTATATATAATTAATTGTATATATTTTTGTTCAATGGCCCCACGGCCAAAATTATCTCCCATCCACCCCATGGTTAACTGAAATTTAAATCAAAAGAAGTTAATAATCTAAACGTTTAAACTTTGATATTTCTAATAAATGGAATAAGAGATAGCCACGACTGTTGCAGCATAATAAAAAAAAACTATAACACAAACAATAACGCGAAAACTACTAATTCTACTAAAATAACAACATATGACAATTACACAATATTGAAAAGCAAAGTTTTGGGGTTGTTAATTATTGATTCGAATTCCTGTTGCAGATGTCTGTCACCTTGTACATTGATGGTAGTTCTAGAACTGGTCCACAGGTATGGGCGACTGGGCATCGCTCCCGGCATCATCTGGCTTCATAAACATTATGTCAATTTTCTCCACATTAATTATGTCAGAACCGGTTACAAATAGTAGAAACTGCTGAATGCTAACTTCACTTTGGGCACGAACAAACTGTTGTAAATATCTCAGACTGATTTTCATTCGCATCGTTTGGGATTGCCAATGACAGCAGGCTCATCACAGACAGCACAGTAGCCTTATTTACTTACGTAGATATCCATAATGGATTTAATGTTGGGAAATATATTAATAAAATAGTCATGTGTTTGCGGTACTGGAACTGAACTCATAAACTTCTCCTTCACCTTCTTCAATGGCATCGCTACCACTATCATAATATCCAAATCTATGTGGTGCTCTTACAGTGGTTCGAGGGCGAAGTACATATCTCGAATCAACAACATCAAGTGTAGGAACTTCAATAACGTTATTGCTGCCAGAGTTTTCCACAGCAATAGGAATTTCGCCAGCGATATAATTATTATCAGCATTACTTGGACTAACAGTACCTGTATTAGAAATAAGTATTATTATCATTCAGTTCAGTGCTATGATTCACAAAGGGGAACTCCATATATAAAACCTTAGTGTATGGAAACCAGTAGAAGCATAATATTCAGTCACAGATTGATATAACTCATCGTCATTAAGTTTCTCTTCAGATATAGATAGATAGATTTATTTATATATTATGTACAAACCCCCAACAAATACACCAAACATTGTATAGGTATATACCAACATAACATATAGGATTACCCCTAAAGCTTTGCAGCTTATTTCCAAAGGAGTGGGCTCCTTTTATATATAAAACATAATTACCTTGGCTCCCCAAAATAGAGCCGTTGGTTTAAAAGTTTAAAACTAAGTTTAAAACCGGCAGCTGGACGTCGAATCTCCCACTGACTGAACACCATTACGACCTGTCTCCACAGGAGTTCCGTGACGGTCTGGCAGTGCGGTACGGTAGACCCCTCCTGGGAGTGCTGAGCCGTTGTGATGGGTGTGGGGCTGCGTTCGACCTGAACCATGGGTTGAACTGCAAGAAGGGCGGCCTCGTGATCCAACGTCCCAACGAATTGCAGGACACCTTTGGCGATCTCGCTGCGCTCGCGTTCGGGCCACGCAATGCCAAGTTGGAGCCCGTGGTGCGGGAGCAGCTGGAGGGGGGAGACGTGGCTGGGCTGCGGTGTGACGTGGGGGTGTGGGGCGCGTTTAACATACAGGCTCAGGCGTTGTTTGGTATTCGATCAACCAAACTTGACGCCGGGTCGTACGTTAACCGCGCCTCCATGTCCATGTTGGAATCCGCGGAAGACGAGAAGAAACGGCTTTATTTAGCCGCAGTAACCGCTTGTCGTAGAGACTTCTCGCCTTTCGTGGTTTCCTGCGATGGTGTGTTGGCCCCGCAGGCGAACAGATTCCTGCGGATAATCGTGGACAGATTGCACCGCTCGTGGGGTAAGCCTTACTCGTCCGTCATGGGTTGGGTACACTCGCAAGTACTGTTTGCGGTTATCCGTGGGACCTCCCACTGCCTGCGCGGGTGGCGCACCAAGTGGCGCAGCGGCCTGGGACAGGAGGATGGGGCCGGCCTACCTTCACAGCCGTAGCCAGGTGGCTGGTCGGTTGGTTGGGTGTAGTTGTAGGTGTATAGGTTGGACGATATGTTTTACAGTTTAAATTTCCCACATCAAATTTTAATTGTCTGTCTGTTATTTATTGCATTTGATAGGTTGTTCTGGTGGTGGGTTTTTTTTTAGAGATTCTTAATTATTATTGACTGGAGAACTGTGCGATTATTGCAGGGATCAGATAATTCTGGGGCAGTTGCAAGCAAATAAAGTACATGTAGTAAGCATAATTATTTATAACTGTTACAAATTAAATGTTTTACTCACTATGATTACATTTTGGTCTAGCTAATAAAGAGATCATTCCATAAATATAATTAATTATGAACAAGAACAATTATTTTTTTGTTTGAATATTATTTATAGGTAACAATCAATCTATCAAACATTCGCAGGGGCGCTGCCGCAGGGGTCTGTTTTAATATTGATTGCAAGGGAGCGGAGGGTGGGAAACGACAAGTAACAAAAAATGGCAACATAATCGATAGACGCTTTAGTGCGAACTGCGCTGAGTGAAAATTATATTTAACCTACCTAATGTAACCGCCCCCGCCCATGCCTAACTTTACTTCCTACACTCACATCTCTCTATCTATACATGCGGGTATGCGGCCCACAGAAAACGTTACTACTGTACTTATCAATTCCCTCTTGCTGCATAGGCTATTGTCTAACTAAGCAAGGGGGTTATTATGATACTCGTTAACTCGTTACACAGTTTGTGCAGTCTACACGGCGATTTCTAGACATTCAATAGGTACGTAGAATACGATGTATTAACCACCATGGCCATGGCATGTCCGGGCCTACTGCACGTGGCGGCCAAACGCGGGGGGGGGGGGGGGGCATTTCCTACTCCCTGCAATCTAATTAGCCCTGCGGAGGTGCCTCAAGTCTATATAACGAATGTGGTGGAATATAGCGGTTAAACAAAGTAACAAAGGTTTGGACGACAAGGACATAACCGTTAAACTAACTGAGAAACGAATGTTAGGACATTCGGTTTCTTTAGTTTCAGAAAATTAAGAATATTGATTCTGCTTTTAAATTTGTTTATTTATATAAAGTGGAAAATATTTATCAGTATGACTGTAGCTTGATTAAATTTATAAAGGCATTCCTGGCTTGACAGGGAAGGGCAGCACATTAATTCAACTAGGCGGCAAAAGTGCGGCCCATTTCATTAGTGGCATTGTTACACAAGGCCATGCCATGTTGACTTATGGAGTTGGAGTGGAAAGGAGAAATTGGACAATAACTTCTGCAGACGGCAGGTGTACTGAAACTGCAATTCAGAAAGTCACCATACACCATCTGTATTGTTACTGTGCCTGTCAATCACTCTCAAGCTCTGCGGGATTCCAATAGTAGCCTGGCCTATAGATGTTTGAAGTAGCCGCCCTGCTCTTTGAGCTTAGTCTACCCGCCTAGCCGCCCTGCTCTTTATTCCTTTAGGTATGGATAAGCCTGCCCTACTAACCATGGCATCTCTGCACAGAGGGATACTTCGGCTCTACATTTTCAATCCGTTAAATCTGATCAATCTAGACAGAAAGTCTGGATTGAAGAAGTTGAAAGTAGGTTCAATTTCATCAATCTAACTATTATTTTTCTATGGGACTAGATTGACTGAGATTGATGGAGATTGAAGAATGGATTTTAATTGTGAACAAGACTGTATGTACCAGTATTTAGGTCGCAGGTAGGCGTATACCTGTAGACCTATCAGCCTATTACTACCAGATCAGCTTATAACAGTTTTACACTTAGACCCTACTTCAATCCACAATAAGACAATATGTCAATATTTCTGTATTTGGTGTAGTCTGACTGTCTGTGAGTTCATAGTTGCAGGACATTGCTTTCGCCGTGAGGACCAGCCAGTGCATAATCTTGTACTTTGGCAGCCTCATGGAGTGAATAAGCATGGTGGACAGCCCATGACTTTCTTGAGACGCATCTTAAAGGACACTGGCCTTAAAGATGCGGATGATCTAGCAAATGTCATGGGTGATAGGGAGTTGTGGCGGTGCAATTTTGTTGACAAGCCGGCACAGCATTCTTAAAAATGCAGCTGCAATGCAGCATGCCGATCCTAGTAGTAGAGTTCATAGTAGCGGTAGGTTCTGTTACTGGTTACTGCTGTAGGCAAAAGGTAATGGGCTCTTTCACACTATCATGGATCATGCTGAACGGCCTATGGCATTATTCAGTTAAACAACTGAACGGTGCAGCTATATCAGAAACTTAGTGGCATACCTGTGGTAATACTCACACACTGGGTGTACTCAGTACAGTACTACTGTACCTCAGGGCCTAAATAAGTGATAAAATGAGTTTAAGTAAATCCAATAATAGAAAGAGATTTGCATATTGCTGATGCTTCCAGTGACAGACATCAACAAGTGTAAAACACTTGTTGTAAACACAGTTTTACATGTTGTAAAACAGCATAAAAACAAATACCGGTAGCTTCCTGATATATTCAACTGCGGTTTACCCTGATTCAACCAGTGACGTTAACAAAGCATTAAAAGATCGCCTATCACCTATAAATTCACATATTAGGTGGGGCATTTGGAAATGCAGTTATGACTTAAATTCTGTCACAAATGACCATGATTCTGTCATCTACATACATAATATTATATATGGTTATAGGCATATAAGACTTAAATGCAATGTTCTACTTATTCTATAGGTTACTGAACATTTGCCCTCACTAAATCGAATATTGCGGTTTCAATATGCCCAAAATTGAGGTGATACAACCATGAGAAGTGCCCAAATCAGCAATTATTGTCTGTTAAACGAAAATGCCCTTTTTTATAGGGAAAGAATGGGGCCATTGGCGTTACAGAAAAATATGACAAGAGTGCAAATATACCACACATATTCCTTAAGTTCTTTCTCACAAACTTTTATACATGTGGTTCACATTTACTTTGTTGTTTGGCACTGGGTCTCTGATGGAGCGCTATTGTTAAATTTCTGGAAATTTTGACCTGTTGGTTGTTGGATAAAGAACAAAGACATCACATTCCATATCACGTTTTATAAATTTAGCACAATTTGTGCGCAATTGCGGCAGGTGTTGCTGAAAATTAAATTGAATATTTTTTTGTTTTGTGTTATTTTTAAATCATTTAAAAGTCATCTTTGCATGGCCAGCCAATGCTAAAATAAAACTTATTATTTTTTGTTAATTTGTGGAAATTTCACACCGTTTTCGAAATTTTCCGTTTGTGTGTTATTGCGGCTGGTATGTAAGCCAAATTAAAAAAAACGTGCTTATTGTTTTAAGACCATTTGGCCACTTTTGCACACCCAGCCCCAGCCGATTCAATTGGGAAAAAAAAAAAAATGTTTTTTCGACCTGCCCTATTGTACAAGCACTATCAGTGTTGTCTCTACCATAAAACAGTATTGGTGGTGGTGACCATACAATTACTCTGGAACTGAGTTGACTTCACAGTTCTCGCATTCCTAAGGTAGGAAACATTCAATTGACTTAACAACCCTGACTACTACAGTAGTTGTGCCATATAAACAGTGCCGGATTAACCTTAAGGCATATAAGGCACGTGCCTTAGGGCCAGCCGAAAATACGGGCCATTTTTTTCTCAAAGAGTCATTCCTGTGAAAAAAATATTTTCTAAAATTTGTAGAAAACATAGCAAGAAAGTGCATCTTTCGACTACTTTCTATCCCTAAATTTGTGATAGAAAGTGCAAAATTCTAGCTCAGTCGACCGAAAGGTGGGTGCTGTGTTATTAGTTCGAGACCTGATGGCAGGGAAAAAACATGGGCAGTAAAACTTTAAAGTGCTAATTATGAACCATGCAGCCATGGAGAATTTAATTGCATTTTCTTTTCTTTTCAATTTAATTTTAATGATACTTTTTATTTTTTTTATACTTTTTTAATTTTATCTACACTTTGTCTATCACAAAATATTAGATTCCCAAAATATAGCCCGGACGCGGACATACTGCAACAATTTCAGTTATTTTTAGCAGCTTTTTCTTTTGAAATGGTTTGCGAAAAAATATCAATTTTCGGGCCCCTTTTGGAAATTACTAAAATGTGCCTTAGGGCCACCAGAGTCTTAATCCGGCACTGCATATAAAGGGGCAGTATTATGGTGCAGGACAATTGGTAATTTGTTTAATTTTTTGGTGATACAGTTCCTGCCTCAATCAGCTCAAACAATGATTAATTTTAGGACAATCTGTTGATGAAATGATATGTATATTTAATTTTCACCAATATATGGCATATACCATAAAACATGGTTAAAACCGAAATAGTAGGTCACAAATTAAATATATAAAATATATATACAATAAAATATCATTTATATGATTAAATATATAAAATATATACACAATAAAATATCATTTATATGAAAATCTGGAAGTTATGGTTTTCTGTATCCTGGACAAGTGCAATAGGCATGGCTGTTGTCTCAATTCTGGTGAACACCCCAGTTACAGTCCACCCTCTTGGGGGTTTCACAATTACGGCCCACCCACCACTAGGGTGCATCAAAATTAATATGAAAATTTCAAATGTATTATCTTCAGTTGTACCTAGTCACATTTTGTTCCAATTGCAAAAAGAGTGCCTGAAACCAATTTTCACCAAAAAATATTGCTATCTAGAGGGACAACAGTGACCTCAAAGCTACCACTTATTTGGCGGAACCTCTAGCGTTAGATTTAATCGGCTAAAGGGTCTGTAACATCCAACCATATGGAGTTGCGTCACCTATCTGCCTATTATATCTGTAGGCAGTGCAGATAACATGACAACTGTTGCTTACAGTAGGTTACCGGTTAGGCCTAACCAGTATGCTACATTTGTTATATTCATCGATTAACTACTTGACAAACTTGACCTGACTGACTACAATAGCCTACTGCAATAGATATGATAGGCCTACCTATTATCAGACAGAGTAATATTTTAGAATGTTGACTTGCACCAGCCACAGCTAGCTAGCCAGCATCACATCATGTTGACACCTTGCAGGCCAGATTAGGTAGGTTAAAGTGATCAAACTACAGAATTTAAAAGCCTAAACTCTTGTCAAATCGGAATTACCTATATTTAGGGGTTAGGCCTACCTTGACTGATTTTTTCTTTATTTATATTGTTAAAATTAACTATATATACTGGTATATATTAACTATGAGTGAAATTGAGGAACCAGTGCAATCCACTTCCTCATCATATGATAAATCACCAGCCACAAGGAAATCTACTGAGATATTTGGTCTTGGGAAAGGCATAACTCAAAGTGATGCAGAAATAAAAGGAATCAGGCTACCTACATCAGAACAAGTTCTTAGATGTTTCTTGTATCATAAAGAGGAATGCAGTTCTTCTCATCAAACACTGTATGAAACTGCTAAACTCGTTCTGGTAAAGATACTTCCTTTTTATGAAAAGGGTAACATCCCAATGATAAAATCGAATAAAGCCTGCCAGAAAATAGTGAAACTTGCTAATGAGAATCTTAAGTTGAGAAGATATCCAGTCAACCGCCGGTCATCAACAACTGTGCTGAATAAAGTAAAAGAAATGAAAGAAGAACTAAGTAAGACATTTCAGTTATGGCCAACAGATGTTGAGAAACTGCTGGCAATAGATGAAGATCGGAAGTTTCTACATTCAATGAAGACAGACAGGAAGGCAACATTTGGGGGAAATGACAAGTGCCTACAATACAAAGTGAAACGTAAATTTGTGCGCATGGCTAACGAAACAAAACGACGTGAGAAGGTGAGAGATGAGCAGAAAGAAATTGAAGATGTTATGGAGTTTACTGACTGTAGTTCCAATACCAGTGAATTTGATGATGACAGTGATGCTGATGCGACGTTTCAACCACGCCATAAAACACCAAGGCGAGGTGAAAGTGGACAAATATCTACACCAGTTCCTAAAGATATCCTTAAGAGACCTAACCTGGTGTCCTTAGCAACTCGAGCTAAAATTAGTCCTGCTGTTCAAGCAGCATTCACTGAGGAAATCATCAAAGAAATAGGTGGTGATGTTTCTAATGTTGCCAGGTCATATGCAACAGCTGATAGAGCAAGACGTGAAGTAGCTACTTCAATAGCAAAAAATACAAAGGAGTCATGGAAGGCACCTAATTTTGCATCTTTACATTGGGACTCGAAATTGGTACCAACACTGACTGATGACCGTAAAAAACATGAACGTCTCGTAGTAGCAGTTGGAAACCACGACAATGTGAAGGTCTTGGGTGTCCCAAACTATGAGCCAGGTACAGATCAACACGCAGGTGATATCATTAGCCGATTGACCACAAATCTGCTGCAAGATTGGAAGTGTGCTGATTCAGTTTGTAATATGGTATTTGACACCACTTCAGCCAACACTGGGCATGTCACAGCAGCATGTGTGTCGATGCAGCAGGGTCTTCAACGTCCACTACTATGGTCTGGTTGTCGCCATCACATCGGAGAAGTCATTCTTACCCAGGTTTTCAATGACCTTAAAGTTGAGGTGTCTAAATCTCCAGAAATTGGGATATTTACAAAGTTTCGAGATAATTATAAACTTCTACCCTATAATGACAACACAATACGGAAGAAGATTCAGTTGAGTGAGTTCAGTGAAGATTCACAATCCAAGATGAAAGGATGGATTGAAGAGGTGAAACCAGTTTTAAAGGCAAAGTTACCATTCAAACGGAAAGACTACCTGGAGTTTACACAGTTATCTTTAATGTACCTGGATGAAAATATTGAGTTTGATTTTAGTAGACCTGGTGCCATTAGCAAAGCAAGATGGATGTCGAAATTGTTGTATTCTGTTAAGATGGTGTTATTAGAGTCCCAGATTACCCAGTTGCCAAAGGGAACTATATGTTCAGATCAACAACTGGCAAAGCTGAGAAGATTTGTAACCTTTGCAACTCTAATCTATTCTGAATGGTGGCTGACTTGTGACTCTGTTGTCAATGCTACTTGGTATGATTTGCAATTATATAAGAAGCTGTTTCAGTACAGAGAAGTTGATCCACCAGTTGCTGAGAGTGCTATAAAAGCATTATCCCGACACCAGTGGTATCTGCATCCAGAAATGGCGGCTCTATCTGTGTTTAGCTCTAAGGCTCCAGAATGTGCTCTACAGGATGTAGCGAAGAGGCTCATTGCCATAAAACCTGATGTCCCAGTTATAGCTCCAGGAAATCGATTTGGTACAGGATATGGAAAACCAAAATTTGGAATCCCAATTACTCCAAATACCACACTGGCCGATCTTATTGATATTGACTCTTGGTTCACCTTTAACTTACTCGAAGTTGACTCTCAGTTTCTTACGACAGGTGTTGAAGCTTGGAAGTCTACATTTGGTTACAATGAAGCTAAGGGAAGAGCTTCAAAACTTAATGTCATAAATGACAGTGCAGAGCTTGGAGTTAAGCTTAGTACAGACTTCCTGGAAAGTTCAAAATCCGAATCCCACTACCAGGATGTCTTACAGGTGGTTCAGGAGGATAGAAGTCGATGTCCAAATCTACGTATACGTAAAGACGACTAATCGTTATATATATACTGTCATACTGTTAACTCACATAGTATAAAGTCAGTAATTTGATTATTAATCTTGGCAATTATAGTGTTTTGAGGTATTGTGATTAATATCTTTTGTTTAAAATGACTTAATTTCATTATTAGTTTGTAAAATTCTCACTGGCAGTGTGAAAACAACTTTCCGGTGTTTACGATAATCATGATCAATAGCGGCTAATATATGTCAACTTCATGGTCCTTGTTGCCCCTCTAGATATCACCCAACCTTGCTAATATTTTGCACAGAATGTTTTTTTTGGAAGTGTAACACAAATATCATAGGTACAGGTCATATTTTGAATGTTTGTCAAAATGATGCAGCCTACCCACCACTTGCCTCAGGTAGGTACAAGCTAGAGCCAAGGTAACTACTCCACCAGCTACAGTAGCTGGTAAATAATATTAACATAATCATCCTTATATAGCTGTATAGCTGTACCGGTATATCACCACAGGCTGACAGGCACCAGATCACAGTGTTGGTCAGTTGGAGTTATGCTATACAGCAATATGATTATATAACCGTTTTGTTACCCTGTATTGAAAGGGCATGTACCGGTCTATTACTGTATTCAGGTATTACTACAACACATCTCAGTATCTTACTTTACTGTCTTAGTATAACTGCTGAACTGACTAATTTCAAAACCTTTTAAAACCAGTTGTAGCTGGTGTAGTTGTTGTAGTAGTAGTTGGTAATGTAGCGTTAGGTCCAAACCGGTTTACTTTAGGTCCTGTAACACATTCATTAAATTATTCCTAACTCTCGTTTATTGTTTTGGTTCCTTTCAACTCGCCTCTATAACCTGCTCCTTTACTAACCTGCCTGGTTATGGAGGCAGAGTGGACTTACTGACCAAATTGCTCAGCCCTAACCCTAACAGCCTGCCAGGACCTAATGACACAGACCCAATGCTCCGGACCTAAAGCTACCAGGCGCTACTCAAATGTTTTCTCATTGTTTGCGAATAATTATTCAATTAAAGTGGACTCGGTTTTTGTGTCACTCGCTTCTCTCGTTAATCAATCCCAGTTTGATGTAAATAGTCTGAGTACTTAAGTGAATGATATTGATATTATGAAACTCATATTGATATACACGCTTGTTCAGGTGGAGTTGTCAACATTTCTATGTACAGTTCATACATATCTGAACAAAATGAGAAACCCTCGTTTCGTTGTGTCACTCGCTATGCTTGTTATTGAAACCAAATCGGATGTAAATAGCCTAAGTAACTTGCCCGTAAGTCGCAAATGAGTTTCCATACTGATAAAACCTCACTTTTGGTCATTTTGATTGATAATATTATCAATAATATACCGTGGGGCAATTTGACCCAAAAGGTCCTGGGTGTAACCTGAATCAAACGGTCTTCGGTGGGTTAATTAACATTCTCATCACAATTAACAGTCTCATCATCCTGTCCCTGATGAGCGGCCACCACGCGAGACATTTCCCGAGAGAGGGCTGTTGCGCTGTCAGTCAGAGAGGTAACAGCCCATGGGGTAAGGATTTACCTCTGGGACCTGTATTAGGCAAAATAGCAGTAGCTGTGTAGGCCCACCAGTACTGTGCACGGTACAAGACCCGAAATTTAGCCTACATCTGTAAATAATACACGGTTTCGTGGTACAAGTCCATATAAATTAGACCACCATCTGTAAAATGCTCGCGTGAGTTCAGGTGTTGCATAGATGTCAGGATGTGCTGATTCTATATCATGCACTAGGCCTAACGGATTCTGGTAGCCTGGAATTAGACCACTACAAAAACTGATGCGACAGAGCGAGGTACAGTTACGGTAGCCTAATATTTCTTGGAGGCTGGCCCGATAACACTCAACGCATTGTTTGGTTGGACATTGACATTACTGGTATTGCATTACAGTGTACATTAGTACATACGGATTAGTATGGATTGAGAAATTGGATATATTTTGACGTCAATGGATGGATAGGTTTGGTTTAAGAAACTAATATCACGTAGGCCTACCTAATCATATCTTTGCATTAATTATTACTAGATCCACTGGCCCCCAGCCACCTTCAACAAACCATCATTCAGTCATTGCCGGGGGACACTCAGCTGAGGGGGCGGAGCGCATTAAAAACTCTATGTATCACGACCTAATGGACCGGGGCCATTTCTTTCACCCTGTGACCTTTGAGACCTTTGGCCGCCCTGGTCCAGAGACATCCACCTTCCTCCGGGAGATCGGGGCTCGTCCCCACAGTGCCACCCACGAACCGCGGTCACACCAGTTTCTGCTCCAGCGCCTGGATATGGCAATTTTGGTTGGTAATGCAGCCTCAGTCATGGGGACAGCAACCACACCGACCATCGGTCTAGTCGGGGACTGATAGGAGCCGAATCCAATCGAAATGGTTGCCAATGGAGTCACCAACGGGATGACGGCCGAAGATATTCAATATTCAATACTCTATCTTATGCAATCTCAAATATTCAATGTTCGATCCCTAGATGGGGCAATACTGTTTGGGCACAGTGCTGCAGCCTAGCCCAACCCTGGCTTTCATCCTTCAGTGGTCGATTGGGAACCAAGGCAACTTGGGAAACAGAGTGGAAGGGTTTACTGTGGAAGATCACCCATGGTGGTGAACATTCCTTGGCTTAACAAGCTTAAAAGATTCTCCCATTCAAATATTCAATTCGGTACTGTACCTTCAATTCAATATTCAATCTTAGTATTATTTCTGTGCTTCGTTATTTAATAATGTGATTAGATAAAAAAATAAATTAATGAAATATAATTCATCTGTTAATTATTACAAAAAAAAATCCAACATTATATTAACATTTATATGGTTATATAGTTTTGAATTAAATGTTTCGAACAGTCATTCAATGAACTTATACAGCAGTGTCATATCGCGTATCCCTTGGTTTAATCACTATTCTTTATTCAGTATAACTGAATCCTGGCCCGCCGCCTTCACCCTCCACTGATAATTTAAAATCATAACTCATTCAATCTTTGACTAAATTATACCAAACTTGGTAAACATGTAATCTTGTCTATCGGTTAAAATAAACACAACTTGCTAAAGTTTCCCCTATAATGTTTTTTTCCTATAGAACAGGATGCAGTTTTATTTCAGTAGTAAACAAGCGATTTTCACCTGGAGAGGGAAGAATATTGATTGCCCCCCCCCCCCCTACCTGCAGTTAAGTGAAAATATTTCGGCACCATTTAATTTTATTATCACGGTCGCACATCAAGTAGTCTGTCAAAAGATACAATTCATTATAAACATAACAGAATTAATTATAATAATTCTAAAAATATAAGGCAGATTATCCTAAAGTTAGCTCTTTAGTCTTTAGAAATCTTATACATTGACATTGTCTGATCGCTTTGGTTGCATGTTTAATACTGTAATAGACTCTGTCGCCATCCTATCGTTCTGGATACATTGAATAGACTCCATTGTCCATCGCTTCATTGTTTACGTTTAATTGACTCCGTCGCCTCCTCGGATTATGGATTAGGAATCCGGCCGGGTTTCGTAGATTCCGCCATCGTTCAGCAGTTCAGTGCTTTTAATCAAAGCCAGAATTTCGGCACCGGCACCACGACCAACGATTTCGGAAGTAACAGACTCCGTCAACAACACTCGGGGGTTTAAAAAATACAACTATTATCAGCAACTTGTAACTGGGCGATCATCTATCTGATAGTTGAAAAAGACTGTCTGACAGTTGGTATCAGACTATCTGATAGTTAGCGCCCCATGGGTAAATCCTTACCCCATGGGCCGTTACCTCTCTGACTGACAGCGCAACAGCCCCTATAGCGTTTCCCATTGCTAAGATCGCTTCCCAGCTGATTAACTGCAGTAATACAAGAACGAATTAGATCCATGTCGTCATATTTATCCAGTTTAATTAAATCGACTGACCATGCATTGAGGAAGATTTCGGACTTGACAGGATCCAATGGAATGCGTTTCGTTGAACTCATTCTAACTGGGAAAATAATTCCTTTACTAAGTTCAGCGTCAGTCCACAGCTTCGGCGCAATCGGAGCCCAATAAGTAGTCGGATTCATATTGCGAATACCCAGAGCTACAATGTTTATTTCGCCAAAATAAAATTTTGAATACAACTTTTGTATTGTTAAAATTGCTCTCTAATCATAAATTTGTTAAATTTGAGTTTTGTGTGTTCCTTAAAAGACAAAGGAACAACACATCAATATACTGTATAATTCAAGTCAATAATACATACATACAGTATATTGAATTGTTAATTATTGACATGGTAACACATTGATTTACCAATGAATTAATACAATTCTGGAGTATCGCGGATTATATGAATACTGTAGGCCAAAAAATAATTTATAGTAGGGGCGGGGCGTATTATGTTCCAAACTACTCAGATATTTCAATTAAATATCAGATGTTAAAAATAGAGAACCCTGGACAATAAATTTTATTAACGAATGGCTTGAAACCGTGTTTCATGTTTTTTTAATGCTTTTTATACTATTGTACATATTTTTACATTGCAATTGGAGGTGAGATTTAACTGCAGAATGTTATTAAAGGTGTATGTGCTGCATAAAACATATGATATACCATACTAAACGTAATAATAATATTAAAACGCACACTACAATATTCACTTAACCCTTTCGATCCCAAAGTACCATATATGGGCACCAACATTTAGGGTATAAATTGCATTCAAAGAAACTTTAAATTCAGGGACTATTGCATTTAATTAGAAAAAAAAATACATGGATTTGCTCAAAACGTAATTTTACAGTACTGCGCCATTGCCAACAAGTCCCCGATATTGGCAACTTCATAATAGCTGTTCTTGGCAATATTTTTCCTGAAATATTGACAGTTCCCAATCACTACAATGGACGGTACACCTCTTGAAAAAAATATGAGCAAATTGGCTGACATCTCCACTAACATTTCCAACCAATAACAATAGGCCATTACCAAATCACTGAATGAGCTGATTAGTTTAAACAGGTGGGCATATATGGGCCACCGGGCATGTACAGTATGATTAGATTTTTTTAAACTACTGCTCTACAGCACTATATTGCAGTATTGCCATTCTGTGTTACTGTAATATTCAGCAATTAAGTACAGTAGGATGGTAAATGGCCTAGTACCTAGTTAGCTCGGGCGCCGGACTGTGTAGTGTAACGAACATTCAACAATGATGTCTGATAGATGATAGGCCTATCTTGGTACACCGCCATTTGCTGGTACTGACCGGTATGTTTTACAGAGCTATCTATTTCATCAGTTAGGTAGGCCTATAGTAATATTGGAGATAGGCCTACCTACACCCACGCTGTAGGGTGTTGCTCTCTGGTTGGGCAGATATACCGGTACAGTGTAGCGTAACAATACAGCAATATGCCTATGGATGGAGACATTATTATTCGTCCCAAAGGAAATGGAAGAAGTGAAACTCAGTTAGTTGTTCTCCCAGATGCGGATGATTCCGATCCAGAAATATTCTCAGAGGATGGCGATTTTCAGGGTTTCGAGGGGTTTGACTGTCCTGGCCTTAGTGATAGTGTTAGCGATTCCGGTCCTTTAAGTGGTTGTGACAGTGATGACAATTTTCCGGATTTTCATGGTTTCCAGGGGCACGACCAGGATCATAATGTTAGAGATACTGGGCAATTAAGTTGTAATATGGACTCCAATAGTGATGACAGTTGTATAGTCTTATCAAAGATCAGTACATGATCTAAGGCCAAAATGAATCCTAAAGCGACTGGGTCTAAGGTGACAGGGTCTAAGAGCAAAACAGGTCGTAAGAGGACTGGAAAGATAACTAAGAAGCCTTCTAAAAACGATAAATTTTCTTGGGTGGATTTAGATACCAGAAAGGAATTACCTAAAGGAGAATGGAAGGGGGTATCTTATACCATACCAGACAAAGTTTTGGACCCAATCGACTACTTTACTTTATACTTCTCAAGGGAAATGATTAATCTCATTGTAGAACAAACAAATATATTATCTGTGCAGCAGGGTTCTAGTTTTGAACAATTACAATAGAAATAGAAACTTACTTAGCTTTGTTGTTGCGTATGGGTATATATCGACTTCCACGGTACAGAATGTACTGGGAAGATGGATTTCGTATCCCCGGTATTGCCGACCACATGTCTCGAAATCGTTTTTTTGATGTCAATCGCTTTCTACATTTTCGAGATAATACTACGATAATTACGAATCCACGGGATGCTGGCTATGACAGGATAGCCAAGATTCTTCCCCTTCTAGATCTTCTTCGAGAGGCTTGTATTTTGTTTACAACTGTGGAATTCATATCGATCGACGAACAAATGATTCCATTCAAGGGGCGTACCATTCTGCGTCAATATTTACCAAATAAACCAAAACAGTGGGGCATCAAAGTTTATAGTCGCAACAGTATATCTGGGTTTATGCACGACTTTTTTATATATGTAGGTCATGTTGAAGTAGACAAATCCTGTGGCTTTCAAACTGGTGATTATGTGATAAAACTCCTGGAATCTGTTCCTAATAATTGTAACTACTTGGTGTACTTTGATAATTATTTCAACTTCCCAGAACTTCAATCAATTCAAGAGTATGGGGTTCAATTCAGTTGGAACTCTAGGAAGGATCGGATCCGTGGTTGCAACTTAGAAAGTGAAGCTGATTTAATGAAATGTGGGGTGGGCATGGTTCAACCTCAACAAAGATAGATCGAAATTCAGGTCTTGTGATTGTTCGTTGGTTAGACAATCGAATGGTGCAGTTATCATCGACCCATGTGGCCTTAGAGCCAGTAGAAGAGATTCAGAGATGGTCAAAGGCCGAAAATAAGAAAGTTACTGTTGGTCAACCAGTGATTGTAAAAGAGTATAACTCGAGGATGGGAGGCGTGGATCTCTGCGATATGTTGAGATCACTATATGTATGTGACCATAAGTGTACGAAATGGTATAGAAGAGTCTTCTTGTGGACACTAAATGTAGCAACAGTAAATGCATGGTTGCATTATAAGAAGGACGCAAAGAACGGCACAACCCGTTTGTTGAAATCCAAAAAAATAGATTTGTTGTCATTTACAGAAGCCATATCAACATCTTCGCTTTTCCTCGATAAGATGCCGCCATCGCTGGTGAGGAAGCGAGGCCGTCCAGGAGGAGACTCTGCTACCTCTAGTCCAGCACCAAGTGTTTCGGGGGCGTTTGTGGTATTTGAGACTGATAGAGTGTCAACTCCACGTCACCATGCCCCTTCTCCTGCCATGGATATACGGCATGATCTAATTGCCCATTTCCCTGGGATGGTCCCAGTATCTGATCGACAGCGCTGCCGTCACTGCGGCATGAAATCACAGATATCATGCCTTAAATGCTCTATCTTCCTGTGTATACGACCGGATCGAAACTGCTTTCTAGACTACCATTGTTTAGGGTATGATTGAACTGTATTATTGAACTCTGGTATGATTATTGATTATGTGAATTATTGCCTAATACATTGAATTAGGTGAACTAAAAAATAATACACACACATACCAACGAACCAACAACAGGCATAGAATCTAGTAATTGTTATATTGTTATCAATATTTCAATATTTTTATTATTAATTAAACAAGGAAATGCATTTTTCACGAATTTTTTAATTTAAATAAATTTACCCCAAGATCCCGTTGTACCATATATGGAATGTCTCTAAACTGAATGAAGATAATATGAACATTATTTAATTTTCATCTTACTAGTTCATTTGTATCCCAATTAAGGTATTTTGACAAAAAAATAATTTTATTTACCACAGAAATTAATTCGGGATCGATAGGGTTAGGGGGGGGGGGGGGGGGGGGGGTAGCACATTTTCTGACCAAAAAGTCGAACGAATTTTCGAAATTTTTGAAACATGAATTAAAATATAGAAACGGTTTTCCCATATCTTGCTTAGTTCTCGAGATATCTGAGATAGAAAATACTAGCTCCGATATATCGCTATATCGGTAAATGCGCTTTGCATTCAATTTCTGTGCTCAGTGGTGCCAATAGGATGTCTCCACGAGAAAGAGCACATAATTTTAATTGAGAAGCTATATTTTTAAAGATTATTGGACCTACTGATCAGTTTATAAGACAACTTCAAGTCTCTGGAATAAAGATGGGACTCGAATAAGCGAGTGTGCTGTCTTTGCGGGATTATACGGAATAGACTTATCGGTCATTGGAGATCTTCAAAATGTATAATCTCCAGTTCTAGTGGTCATACGAAGTTCGTTTTGGGCTCATTCGAAAGCTCTTTTCTCAGAGACCAAAGTTACCATTTGGTTTAGCAAACTCTTGAAAGATGCCTGAGCAATCATAACTTGAACAAAATTTGCATGGCATATTTTACCCAAATTCATGTTATATTGCTTCACAACCATTTTATCTTAAATAAAATGGTAACTTTGTTCTCTAAGAAAAGAGCTTTCGAATGAGACTAAAACAAACTTCGTACGACCACTAGAACTGGAGATTATACATTTTGAAGATCTCCAATGACTGATAAGTCTATTTTGTGTAATCCCACAAAGCCACAGAGTCACTTATTCGAGTCCCGTCTTCATTCTGGAGACTTGAAGTTGTCTTATAAACTGATCAGTAGGTCCAATAATCATAAAAAAATACCTTCTCAATTAAAATATTGTGCTCTTTCTCGTAGAGACATCCAATTGGCACCACTGAGCTAAGAAATTTGCAGAAATTGAATATAAACCCCAAACTTCATCGCCTTTACCAATATATCAGAGCCAGTATCTTCTACCCCAGATATCTCGAAAACTAAGTAAGATATGGGAAAACGGTTTCCATATGTTTCCATATATAGGATATGTTTCAAAAATTCGTCTTTGAATGCGCTACCCCCCCCCCCCCCCCTTAAATAAACTTGCCCAAATATGGCAGCCATGCTTTCTCATGAAACAAAGTCTTGGCAAATATCTGATAGATCGAGTTTATTGGCCAGGTGTTGGCGCATATGAAGAACAGCCAAATGAGTCAATCTAGCTTGTCGCATGGTGGTGTGCAGTCAGGTAAGAAGTCTTCTCAATGCAGAACACGACTGTTCCAGTGTCGCACTAGTTGGAGGATCAACCGTATGAGTTGCTCTATGAGTTGGGGGGTGGGCTGGACACAAATCCCATCTTGGAAAATTTATATCCTGCCTCAAGAAACGGTGCAAAGGTGCCTTAGGGAAAGGTGCAGGTTAAAGTGGTACGTCTTTTTAACCAAAACCATCCCCGTTACAGTTTTATTTTTGAGAGTAATTAGCTGTAATTTGCATCGCATTTCCCTTTCCCATTCCCTGGAGAGGGATGAATTTCTATTGCATCAGTTCCCGCCCTCCCCCTATCGGCTAATTAACTAGAAAGCCAGCAAGCTGGCTATAAGAAGACCATCAGCCCCTAAGGACAGTTTGACAGAGTTATAGTGGCACATATACTTGACCTCTCAACAAGTAAGCCCTAATGGCCTCTCATAAAAACGCTTATATAATATTGAGAAAAAATCACCCACTATTACTATTTTGCTATATAAATATTTTGACAATCGATCTTAATGAAAACTTGCTTACCTTTTCCCTAGTCTGAAACTGTGCCACTGCATCATTAACCAATTTAATTGGGTTTTGGAATAGAGCGAATTCGTGTGCTAATACTTCACAGTCAACATCATCCTTATACTCATACTCAATGCGAAAGTGGGTGACATCCTTCTCGATCAAGCAGTTCTCTAGTTTTATTAGAATATAAATTCCTGGTTTATTGAAGCGCTCCATCATTAGCCCTATCATTAAGTCCAGAAACTCAAAATATTTTGAACGGAAGTAGGATTCAGTTGAGTTAGGAATGTGAGATGGTGCGGGACTACTGCTATGCTGTGTTCAAGTCTGGCTGGAACACATCGAGCTCTTGGCATTACAAATGGATCCAGGTCAAGATGTTCTGACTCCGTTTCCATCTCCATCCTCAACTTGCTAAAATAACTCTTGCTATGAATACTGGAGAGAAACTGTATAACCTGATTGGCTGCCTCCTTAGCACCACTTACTGATAAGCTGGTATTCTGTAATGTGTATGCCAGTTTCTGTTTTTGCAAATACAAGCTTCAATATTTTTATTCCAAACAGAGTTTCTGACTTCATAAATAAATGAACAGTATAGTATCCTGATGCTTTGGCACCCGTTTCTGGAACTTTAGTCTCATCAGATATCTTATTAAAATCGTTTCTTGCACAACACTATCCTGTGAATGAATGCACTGTAATGCTTTACTTTTCAGGGTCCAGCGAGTAGCACACAGTGGCTTCGGAATGGATGGACGTGTAAAAACTGCACTTTCCTCAATTGATGACTGGGCAACATCTTTAAATACAGAAATATGGTTGGCTGAATTTCCAATAAGCACGCCCACCCTATTCACTAATTCTAAACTATCTCTAATCATATGGACTGGACACCCTTAACCGACTCTTGCATCACAAGGTTTAGTGAATGGTTGGAGCAATGTACGTACAACGCTTTCGGCTGTAACTCTAATATTCGCGACTTCACCCTTTTGTATATCGCTTTCATGTTAGCTGCACCATCGTAGCATTGACCTTGCAGCTTTGTAAGAGGGATTCCAAGTTTCATCAGAAGCACTGTGATAATTCGAGCTAACTCCTCACCTACAAATAAATAAATAAATCCATAAACAAATAAATGGATAGTGGGTTGGATTAGCGACTCTAATGAAATTTTAAACTTACTTTCTTAAACATATTTAGATTTGAAAATGTACGTTTCAGATAAATTAGATTAGTAGTAGAATTAGTAGAATTAAATTAGTTAAACTAGATAAATTAAATTACCTCACATTTGCAACATTTATTTACTCACCCGTAGTATAGACGTCGCCTCATATGAAGTCCCATGAAAGCTTCAATTGGCTTTAAGTCATCATCAACATAATGGAAACACAATGACACCTGCTCACTGCCACCTATGTCAGTTGTTTCATCCACCATGATGCTATAGAATCCTGATCCACCCCAGTTGTTTATTTTCTGTATTCGCTTTAATCTGAATGGAATATAGTTCCGCACTTCCCCTCGAAGCCAGCTTAGTAGACCTCTGCCATATTTCGCAGTGTTTAACATATTCGCCAACATCCTTTGCCCAAGTATGCCAGAAATACTGGGACCCAACTTTCTCTTGGGGTTTGTCACCAAGGACACCAAGGTGTACCGAAAGAAAATCTGAATGATAGGCCTCCATTATTTTTAACTTATCTGCTGGTGAAACTATCCATCGCCACCCAGGAATCCTGCGATTGATCCCCACCACCACCTGGGTTATTATCCTTGATGTTACCAACAGGTTTATTGTCCTTTTATTTTTACCTGAAAATGTCATCATAGTCAGCAATTTCGCCCATATTTATTACAATGTATTTCAATATTAAGTACCAGTATTCAGTAGGCCTAGCTAGACCTGTAGACCTATCATCCTATCAGCATATAACAGTTTTACACTGGCCCTACTTCAATCCACAATATGTCAATATTTCTGTATCTTGGTGAAGTCTGACAGTTTGTGAGTTCATGGTAGATTGGTAAGTTCTGATACTGCTGTACGCATAAGGTAATGGGGCTCTTTCACACTATCATGGATCATGTTGACAGGCCTAATATCAGAAACTTAGTGGCATACCGGTGGTAAATGCACACACTGGCTGTACTCAGTACACTACTACTGTACCTCAGGGCCTAAATACATGATAAAATGAGTTTAAGTAAATCCAATAAAGAAAAGAGATTTGCACATTGCAAATGCTTCCAGTGACAGACATCAATCAACATTTGCTAAACATGAAAGATAGTTAAAATAGGAAAAGAGCAACAATTTTCCATCTGACAATTTTATAAATTTTAACACTTGTTGTAATCACAGTTTTAAATGCTGTAAAACAGCATAAAAACAAATAGCTTCCTGATATACTCAATGGTGGCTTACCCTGATTCAACCAGTGACGTTAACAAAGCATTAAAAGATCGCCTATCATCTAGAAATTTACATATTAGGTGGGGCATTTAGAAATGTAGAGTTATGACTTAAATTATGTCCCAAATGACCTAAAGAGAGCTTGGAACTTCGAGATTAGAGCTGTGTGGTGGCCTATTAGAGTCTAGAAAAAAAATAAAAGAAAAATAATAAAAAAGAAAATAATTTATAAAAATTGAGAAGGGATTCCGATACCCAACATACACATTTCCATGGGGCAAAATTTTTTCGAGTTCGACAATTCGATTCATGAAAAGTCATGTAAAAAATTCATGTAAAGATGATGATGATGACGATTTGGAAAATCGTCCATCCCAGAAACAGAAAAGGTACTTGTTTCCATAACTTATATTTATCTCATGAAATTTTTATGCACCAGTAAAATATTTATATTTAAATTAAAATAAGTCAATCAAGTGAATGAAGCTTATCAAGTAAAAAACCTTCTCAGTAGGTATATGATAAAACTGGAAACTAAGGATATCTATACAGTAAGTACACTTAATGTGTCACAGGATGTCGCCTCTTCTAAGAAGATAAGCCACAGTTGGAGTTGTTGTAGTGTGAGTATTTACTACTGCTTTACTTACATAATAAATTTCACAATTTTGGGAAAGTCCCCATAAAATACCCAGGCAACCGTTTAGTGAAGTCTTCTCAATTTATTGTTCCATACGCTCAGGATTGTCGAAAATAATGATATCAATTGATATATTATTATATATAAACAATTATTATATTACTTGTTATTATTTAATAAATCAGGTTTGTCACTTGAAACTTTATGGGATCCATGTAGATATTAGGGTTTTAAAATCCGAGAGGAGTAGTTAATGAAGGAGGTCTTAGTGAATTAGAGCCATTGTGGAATGGTACATCTCTCCCAGTCCACATTAAATAAATTTGACTTCGAATTGGCTACTGTGGAGAAGAAAGCTTTAATAGGTTCTCATCTTAGTGAACCATAATTATTATTGATTAATAACGTATTTGGAGTATTACCATAATACCATACTGTAATCCTCCCCATTAAAGAGATGCTGCTATTACCAGTCCTTACTTAGTGATAGTATCCATCCATCGCACAGCCTTAGGCTACACATATTCAGACATTCCAGCATTCCTGCACTCATATTCCGGCATTCCTTCACCCTGCCTAGTACCGGTACATCAGTACATAGGCAGATATGCAGATAAGCATATATTACAATATAGGCCTAATTCAGAAAATTCAGTTCAGCCTTCAGCATTACCAGTCAAAGTTGTAGGCTTATTACAGTATTACTGTATTATTCGGACCGCAATACCGGCGCTAACACGCAATCGGGTATAACATTAATGCAGGGACGTGACATGTTAAGGTCGACTGATGGAACGATTGGATCTGGCTGGACCCAACGGTTACTGGAACGCCGGGATTGTTAATCAATTCTAGTGGAAGTGTAATCTCAGATACAGGTGGGATCAAACCAAAGTTTTGGTAATAAAGGTATGGCTGAAATCTCTGTATCTAGACCTAAATCTAGGCATTCTTTCAATACTGAAAGAAATGTAGAGAACCCAAACTTAAATTCATTAGAAATTTCGATTTAGAAACTTTAAAGAAAATTTCTAGTCAAAGTATTTTACCAACACATACTTTAACAAATTCTGCTTCCATTATAAGTAAATCTTCAGGTAAATGTAACCGTAAATCGTCTGGTAAATCTACCAGTGGCCATTAATATTCTTACCCAGCAAGCCGTTCAGCCAAATCAGCTTCAGAATAATGCAATTTTAAAATTCCTTAAAGCTAGCAATGAACGTAAATTAATACAATCACAATGTGATTTGGAAGCAAAAGAATCTGAAATTAACGAGCAATTAGAGGCTAAAAAACGTATTTCTCTAATGGAAATGGCTGAAATAAATGAAAGCATTGCTTTTGAGGACTTAAAATTATTAAATCCTGACATGCAAGCTCGTATTAATATTCTATTTTCAGAACCTTACGCTTACACAAAACCTAACGAAGACACAGGTCATTCAGACGAAGAAATTTCACCCTTACACACGGCGGGGACGCGTGGACTAAATACCACACCGGATAAATCGGGATCCCTCTTGGATCCCGTCACAGTAACTAAATCGGTGTTGCTTCCCCAGCTAAACTCAGTAACTAAAACCGAGCTGCCGCCCTAGTTAAACTCTGAGAACTACACTGCTTGCTAGTCGAACTCCACCGAGCAGACGAGATGAGTGAATCGGGCGAGACACCGACGCGGACCCCGGACGAAGATCAAACGATCCGCGAGGCCGCGACTAAGCGATACAGGCCCATCGATACGGAGCCATCGATAACGGGCGAACCGGAAGTCCAGGACGAGGAGGGCCTGGAACCCGAAGTCGAACCAAGAGAGAAAGAGAGCGAGATGGAGGGAGATGGAGACGAGTCGACGGGAGAGGGAGAACGGCGCGCCGATGTCGCCGGCCAGCTACCGGCCGAGGGCGACGGGCGGCCCACCGAAACGGCGACGGTGGGGCCGACGGTGCGACGCCGGACACGAAGAGACGGAGGAGAGATCGGTACCGATGTCGCCGGCCAGCTACAGGCCAAGGGCGACGGACGGCCCACCGGAACGGCGACGGTGGAGCCGCCGGTACGACGTCGAACCCGGAGGGACGGAGGAGAGGTCGGCGACGAGGACGTCGGGGTTTCTGAGCGACTTCGACGGGCCTACAACGCGTCCCGGAAGCTGATAAACGACGCCAAGAAGGAAGGGGCGAAGGTAGACGAGGTAAGACTGAGAAAGCGACTAGGTGAGTCGGATAAACACTTAAATTACCTAATACGTTTTGGGCAGAGAGAACTGGCCGGGGAGAGAGCAGAAAGGATAGCAGGCGAACTGTTTGAACTATGGGAGTGTGGGAGTATGGAACCTAGCGTAGCGTCAGTGTACATAGGGCCATACTTGGTCGATGCCCGGGGAGTGAAACCAGTGGGTTGGAAGGGACCCGAAGAGGGCGAATCCGAGGTTAACACCGAGGATTCGGCCTCCTCGGTCGGAGAAAGCTCCGGAAAGGGGGAGAAAGTTAGTAGGTCGGGAAGGCGGGGGAAGTCCGTCGTAACCGATAAGTCTGCTACATCCTCCGCGAAAGAAAGAGCGGTGAGAAAAATAGGAGCCACATACCGTCTCAGCATGGCAGAGCAAGGTCAGAGAGAAATGAAGGAACGGCTAGAGGAGGGAAGAGTGCGGTTAGAGAGGGAAACGGTATTGCTTAGAGAAACCGGAGAAAGGGCCGAAAGGGTTTTGAAAAGCCTAAGGGAGTACGATGAGATGGAGGAAAGGGAGTGTAGGGAGCGTGAAGCGAGAGAGGAAAAGGAACACGAGGAGCGTGAGGCGAGAATGGAAAAGGAACGCAAGGAGCGTGAAGCGAGAGAAGAAAAGGAACGCAAGGAGCGTGAGGCGGAACGCAAGGAACGTGAGGCGAGAATGGAAAAGGAACGCAAGGAACGTGAGGCGGGAATGGAAAAGGAACGCAAGGAGCGTGAGGCGAGAAAGGAAAAGGAACGTAAAGAGCGTGGGGCGAGACGAAGGGAGAGCATTAAGAGTGCCGCAGACTCGGCCACCAAGGACACCCAGGAGCGTGAGGGGATAGTGGCAGAGAGTGAAAAGGAGCGCAAGGAATTAAAGGAACGGCAGAGTGAGTATGCGAAAAATATAATTAGAGGGACGCACGAGTTGGAATACGTGCGAGTGGGACCGCCGTCTGGAACTGGGGCCGGCTCGAGTATTTTTGAGGAGCCGAGGGCCGTAGATGTATTTGTTAATACTCCACTGACAGGGACCGCACGACAGACTCAAGACTGGTGCGACCGTACGAGCGGGGGGGGGGTAATAATAATAATAATGGTACAGTAGACGTCGTTGATATTAATAGTACCGTATGGGATAACGCTAATCAAACCTTTATTACAGGAAATACTTTGCCTGGTGGTAGTAATTTAAATTTAAATCAGAACGATCCCAGTGTTAATGTAGAAAATAATCCTAATATTGATGTAGTTACGCAAAATAATTCAAATAATCAAAATAATAACTCGAATTCGGACCTACAAAATAACTTAAATAACGCAATTACACAGAATAATTCGAATAATTCAAATAATGATCTTAGCCCGAATTTACAAAATAATTCAGATAACGTAGTCGCGCAGAATAATACAAATGATTTTGTTTCAAATGAGCAAACTAATTCCGTTTCCAATATGGGTGCTATTAGTGTAGACACGTCGGGCCTACGTAACCAGGGAGCAGAGGGCCTGGTAGGCCACGTAGTTAGTAGACAGGGAGCAGAGGGCCTGGTAGGCCGCGTAGTTGGTAGGCAGGGAGTAGAGGGCCTGGAAGGCCACGCAATAGCAGAGGGAGAGGCGGGGGTGAACAGACCCGACCGTGGTAGGGTTGATGTGTCGACTAGAGAGGTATATAATAGCGGGGAGAGAGGTAGCGAAGTTAGATGTAGCGAGTGGGGGGGGGGGCTACGAGCACCCCACAACAGAAAGTTAGCGGCGAGAGGGGGGGGGGGGCAGAGAGTGTCCCACAGCCGTCAGCGGACAATGCGAGGGCCGAACAAGGTAAACCGCAACAACCGGCGACGGAGAGTAATAGGGGGACTGCGAGTATCCCCAGCGACGTGCGATCGAGCAGAGAAGGACAGGTTGACGTCGCGGGAGGGCAGACGGAGCGTCGAGCCCGATCAGAGGAGGAAAGAAGAACAGTGGGGTTTAACCGGGAGGTCGACGAGAGATCTCGTGAGTGGGAATATTCCACTGATAGGAGAAGAGAGGAAGAAAGTAGTAGAAGTATCGCCGCAAAAGATGGAAGAGCGAGGATGGACAGCGAGCCGTCGGTAGTCGAGATGAGAACGGAGAGTCAGTGGGGTCGGACTCCGGGAGATTGCCGTCGCCCCGGAGGGATGCGATCCGATGAGACGCATTACGCGCCGAGAGAGGGGTACGCGATGTACCGGTACGAAGATGAAAACGGTGGAAAAGGGGGTCGAAGAGAAACTTTCCGACGGAATATACCTACCGATCGAGAATACGGTAGCCGCAGGGAGGATTATTCGAGAAGAATAAACTTCGATCCCGAGCAACACATGCAGACTGTAGGGCATACTGTAGGTCTTACTGCACATACCGTAGGCCATACTGAGAGAGGCGATGTAGGCGATAGGATAGCGCGGACAACGGGATTAAACCCGGGAGTCGCGGAATACATACCGGCGGGTAGGCCAGAAGCTGATAGGCCTATACCGGTACCAACACAGCAGTATGACTACAGCATGCAGGGACATAACATATACCCAGGGGAGGGGGGAATTATTGCGGATAGGTGTATGGGCCCCAACATATTAACATCAACCCCAGTACCAGACATACCGGTGGGGGGGGGACAGGGTGACATTCCCCCATCACAATATCAACAATATACCCCGACAGGAACAAGAACAACGAGACCCCTAGATGAAAACAGGTCGTGTGATACAGACATATGGAGGGGGCCGCTACCCCCGATGACATATCCGAGTCAGAGAAGATCAAGAAGTAGGACGGACGAACCGCACCAGACAAGGGAAACTATACAGCACCCGTCGAATCCATTAGAAGCGCAGGCAATGGGGATGGCCACGTTGATCGATGCGTTGAAAACGAGGATCGAATTACCACCCGTGGAACCGTTCAAATTCGATGGGAGCAGGCCGGAAGAATACTTACAGTTTCGGCGAATGTATAGTAACGAAATACTAACAAAAAACTTGACGCAGGCGGAGTGCCTAAAGTATCTACAAGTGTACACGGGAGGCCCAGCATACGACATCGTGAGGCAATACCAAGGAATAGAGGGCGGCTTCACGACAGCATGGCGGGCACTGGATAGGGAATACGGGCACCCGGCCAAGATCATCAGGCAAACGCTGAGAGGCATAACATCGGGTGGCCTACAGGATAATCCCGTTAGCATTAAGACGTTTGCTAACAAAGTCGAGAAGGCGCTGATCGTACTGAAGACGTTAGACGCGCCATACGAACTCAACGCGTCCAATAACATCACCACGATAGCGCAGGCACTACCGAGCTGGCTGCGCAACAAATGGAGGAAGGTTGCTTTCTCCACCCGAGACAAGAAGGGTGCGGAACCAGGTTTAGAAGAAATGTCAAACTTCTTAAATTACGAGGCTGAACTAATAACGGACCCAGTCTATAGTGAAGATAGCCTGGGAAAGGGACCAAAGACAGATCACTACAGGCCCAAACCAGAGCACAATACATCGAACGCGCTACCGAGACTCAGGCAATCATTGCCATATGCAGCGACGCAGGGGACTGCAAGTCCACAGACAAGCGAAGATAAGACAACATCAAGGGACGGACAGGGGAACAATAACAACATGAATAAACATAACCCCAGTACGTCCAGTAGGTCAAACCCAGTCAATAAGAATAGTAGGGACTTTGGTACGAATATAACTGCGATACGCAATGCATTGTATAAAGAGGGCTATGACCCAAAGAGCAAATGCCAGTTACACGCAAATGCGCTTCATAAAACCATGAACTGCAGGTACTGGCAGGCGCTACCGAGGCAAGACCAGATAGATTACGCGTCGAGCAATAAAATCTGCTCGCGATGTGTGAAAAGTGGACACAAGGCCAGGGAATGCCAAGAGAAACCGGTCAAGTTTGGCCAAAGGAGAGGCCAGACGATGGCAACGAGCACAGTAGGGGCGAAGAAGAGAGGAACAGTGCTACTTGGAGTAGTACCAGTACGAGTGATCGGGGAAGGCAATCGATCAGTAACAACACTAATGCTGGTTGATAGTGGAGCTGCCTTCACATTAGTTGAGGAATGGGTAGCCGAAGAAATAGGGTTGAGAACGAGGCCAAGCAGGATGGCGGTGACAACCATCTCTAGCAAAGACGAGATCCTAGAGATGAGGACAGGACGGTGCGCAATTGCAGCAGTGGCACCAGGATGCGATTATGGGGCAACCATCGACCCCATCCAAGTAATAGAGTCAATTAACATCAATGCCAGGCGGCCAACCAACATCGAGGTCGAGCAATACAAATTCCTGGATAACATTGACTTCTCAATCCCAGACGTGGACGTTAGGAAGGTATCCATCATAGTAGGCATGGACTGCCCAACAGCCCACGAGAGAATGCAAACGGTCTTCGGCGAAGACAAGCAGAGCGACCCGGTGGCCATATTAACGCCATTCGGGTGGACGCTGAGTGGTCCAATTAAGAGCAAGATACCATTCAGGATGTCGGAGACATCAGGATGCATGTTCGCGGGAACAATGCAGGAAATGGGTGACGAGGGAGCAGAGGAGCAGCTTAAAAGACTGCTCAGACAGGACTTCGAGGGACTGAAAGAGACCGGGGTCGGGACCTCGGTAGAAGACAAGCAGGCTCTACAAAGTGTGGAGGAATCGATGACGTGTGAGGAGGGGCGGTATACAATAGGAATGGTATGGAAACTACCGAAGATACCGCTACCCGATAATAGAGGGATGGTACTCACGAGACTCCGCAAGCTGAAACAAACACTACAACGGAGCCCCGAGAAGAACGAGTACATTCACAAAACCATTAAGAAGTACGTCGAGAAAGGATGGGCCGTGGAGTTACCGGTCGACGAACCGAACACGGACAGGACATACTACCTGCCACTCCACGTAGCTTTAGACCCAAAGAAAGGTAAACTTAGGATGGTAGTCGATGCATCGGCAAAGACCGACGGAAAGTGCTTAAACGATTACCTACTAGAGGGCCCAAACATATACAATTCGGGCATAGAAGTACTACTTAGATTTAGGAATGGGAAACACGCCTTCACGTGTGACATAGAAGGCATGTTCAACCAAGTCCGAGTAACAGAGGAAGATAGTGACAGTCAACGCTTCTTATGGTATAACGGCGAAGAAGAACCGCCGGTAATACCAGCGTATAAGATGGTAGTACAAAATATGGGGGCCAAGTCGTCCTCATTTACGACGACTATGGCAGTGAGAGACACGGTAAAGGGCAAGGAAGATAGATATGGCAGTAGGGCCGTCGACATGATCAGACGCGGTTTCTACGTAGACGACGGCATGGAGTCTGGAAATACGGTTGAGGAGATACTGGAAACAGGGCGCGAGGTTCGCGACATCCTGAAAGGATCCGGCTTCAACCTGACCAAATTCCAATCCAGTTCAGAAGAATTTATCAGGGAAATAGAAGACAAGAAACCAGAATCGACCATGGACAACCCTACAACAACCAAAGGACAGGACATGGCGATTAAGAGAACGGAATCCCAGCAGAAGGCCTTGGGAATCGTGTGGGATAGGGAAACAGACGAACTGAAGTATCAGCTGAGCCAGGAGGGCGCAGACACCCATACGAAGAGGGGTTACGTATCGTATATAGCAAGGATATACGATCCCTTAGGCCTAGCATCCCCATTACTAGTCACGGGGAAACAGATACTCAAGAGAGTATACAAGTTGAAGGATGAGTGGGACGTAGAGGTACCAGAAGACATCAAGAAACAGTGGAGCAAATGGACAGGAGACTTGGAGAGGATGGGAACATACAACATGCCGCGAGTGTATTTCCCGGACGGGAACATGACGAATCTGGACCTACATATGTTCTCCGACGCGTCGTTAGAGGCATACGGAGCGGCACTCTATTTAGTACAACGAGAGGGGCCTCACAAGCCCAGACTAGCCTTTAGCAAAGCTAAGTCAACGCCGCCAGATTCAGCATCTGTTCCCAAGTTAGAATTGACAGCCGCGAGACTAGGAGTTAGAGCCACAGCCTACCTAGTGGATACAATTCCCAACATAGTGGAGACACACTACTGGACGGACTCCATGGTAGTGCTTGGTTGGCTACACAACGAAAAGACGAGATACCCGATATTCGTCGCGAATAGAGTGGACGAAATAAGGGCGAGCACAGAACTGGAAAGGTGGCACTACTGCCCAACAGACGAGAACCCAGCGGACTTGCTGTCGAGGGGCGTGGAACGCCACACTTTCATGAAGAAGGAAGTATTGTGGCAACATGGGCCACAATTTCTGAGCGATAGAGAGGCCTGGCCGCTGATGAAGAAGGTGGACCCGGGCTCGGAACCAGTATCAGAAGGAGAGGGAGATTCAGAGGGAGAAGAGATATACTCCCAGATGGTGAGGGAGATTAGGGACGTGCAACCAGGAAGGGAACTGTGCGACAACCCGACGGATAAACTCCTCAGCTACAGTTCCAGTTGGTATAAGACCAAGAAACTAGTGGCGTACTGGAGAGCCTTTGGGAATTTCCTTGCGGGAGTCGGCAAGGACAAGAAGACCAGGATAACCATAGATCTGGAAGGAGCGGCCAAGGCAGTGATCCGCTATGAACAACGCAAGAACTACGGCGACGAGGTGGAACGTGTCGGTAACCAACAACATCTCCGACGGGATAGCGAGTTGATAACGCTGTCGCCACAACTCAACGAGGATGGGATCCTAGTAATGAATTCTAGGGTGGGATATAACAACAGTATAGTCGTGCCACCAAAACCCATCATCATTCCCACAGGATCGCCTATAGTCCACCAGATCATATGGGACTCCCACAAATCGATACTGCATGGGGGCACCAACCGAACCCTCACGGAGATAAGAAGGACCTATTGGGTCAAACAATTAAGGAAGAAGGTGAAAGCGGTAGTGGGACAGTGCCAGACCTGCCGACGAGCGAAGAAGGAGCGAGCCGTACAGGAGATGGCGCCACTACCGGCGAGTAGGGTAAGACAGCACGACCCGCCATTTACGCATTGCGGTGTGGACATGTTCGGGCCGATAAAGATCAAGGTGATGCGACACACGGAGAAACGCTACGGTATTATCTTCGTATGCAACAATACGCGGGCGGTAGGGATAGAACTCGCCCAAGATGCAACCGCATCAGCATTCATTAACGCCTTAGAAAGGTTTAGGGACCGCAAAGGTGGGACGATCGCAGTGATATACAGCGACAACGGCACCAACTTTGTGGGCGCAGAGAGTGAGATGGCAGAGGCCTTAGACATCTTGGAGGGAGAAGAAGTCAGGGCAGCCATGAGAAGACGACAAGTGAAGTGGGAGAGAAGGACGCCGTATGCACCACATACATTAGGATGCGTCGAGAGACTAGTGGGCAGTTCAAAACGTCTAATGACGAAGCTGATGAACACCCACATGGTCACTGAAGACGTCTTACGGACAGTACTTGCAAAGTGCGAGGGGATCATTAATAGCAGACCGCTATATCCGGAGAATGATGACCCTGAGTCATTAGACGTGTTGACGCCTAGCCATTTTCTAATGGAAAGGCCAGCGACCATCGATATGCGGGGTGTAGACCCAGATGATATACACTCCCGCCAAAGTTGGAAAGTAGCTAAAGCGATTAGCGCAGAGTATTGGAGGAGGTGGGTGGAAGAATACCTACCCACACTCCATAAGCGAAGCAAGTGGAGGAAGCCAAACAGGGAGTTAAGAGAGGGAGATCTCGTAATCGTCACGGATGATACTATCATCAACAACCAATGGCGGTTGGCGAGAGTTGTAGGCACCTACTCCGACGAGGACGGAAGAGTCCGATCGGTGGAAGTGCGGATAGGTGGAAAGATAGGTGCGAAGAACAGAAAAACCTACAGGAGAGCGGTAGGTAAATGCTGTCTCTTAGAAGGAGCACCTTAGAGCGGAGTTAGAGTGAAGTTTAGTCGTCCAAGTTTTGGACTGAGGGGGGTGGGATTGAGGGCGAGACGCCCTTCCCACACAAATAAAATAAAATAAAAAATAAAATAAAAGTTAGTTAGTCAGTAGGTACGTAGTACCTAGAGTTAGTTAGTCAGTAGGTACGTAGTACCTAGAGTTAGTTAGAGAGTTAGAGGGTACGTAGTACCGATAGTTAGAGTTAGAGGGTACGTAATGCCTAGTTAGAGTTAGAGTTAGAGGGTAGGTAGTACCGATAGAGTCAGAGTTAGTAGGTACGTAGTACCTAGTTAGAGTTAGAGTTAGAGGGTACGTAGTACCGATAGTTAGAGAGTTAGTAGGTACGTAGTACCTAGTTAGAGTTAGAGTTAGAGGGTACATAATGCCTAGTTAGAGTTAGAGTTAGAGGGTAGGTAGTACCGATAGAGTTAGAGTTAGTAGGTACGTAGTACCTAGTTAGAGTTAGAGTTAGAGGGTACGTAGTACCGATAGTTAGAGAGTTAGTAGGTACGTAGTACCTAGTTAGAGTTAGAGTTAGAGGGTACGTAATGCCTAGTTAGAGTTAGAGTTAGAGGGTAGGTAGTACCGATAGAGTTAGAGTTAGTAGGTACGTAGTACCTAGTTAGAGTTAGAGGGTACGTAGTACCGATAGTTAGAGAGTTAGTAGGTACGTAGTACCTAGTTAGAGTTAGAGTTAGAGGGTACGTAGTACCATTAGTTAGAAAGAGAGAGTAAGAGGTAAAAGGGGTAAAAAATAGGATATAGATATTAGATAGCAGTAAGTAGAGTTAGTAGCGAGAGGGGGGCATATGAGTGCAGCTGGATAAATCGTGTGGCCACACGACGCATACTGCTGTACTGCATAGGCCCACTGAGTAGGCCAGAATATGGATCAGAGAGAGAATAGAATAAATCCATAGGCAGTAGTAAGTAGTAGGACAGTAGAATCAAAGCAAAATAAATAAATAAATAGAATAGGGCTAAAATCGGAAAATAGTGGTAACACAAGGAAAGTCGTTCTAGAACATAATAAAAGTAAAGGAGGGAAATTGTAAATTAGGCTGATTTACTAGCTCCGAAATTAATTAGATTAAATTAAGCTTGAAAGGCGCAGTTAAGTAGAAAAGTAGGCCATTATCGAACTGTAGGAAACATCTTAGTACATCACTCATCTGTATTGCGCCTTGGTAAGGCACCACCCTACAGGTGAGCGAGTGTAGTGTTCGGAATGGCGAGTAAGCTGATCAGGAAGAGAAAAGCGGAGTCAGGAGGAAAAGAAATATTGGTGGATTTCACCGAAAGACACCCGGAGGAGAAGACGAGAGGATACTACGAGAGGTTGGAAAGGGGTCACGCGGCACGAGCGCTGCAGGATCACTTCCGGGAGGCGCACGAACAGCGGTTGGTCGGGACCTACGGGACGCCGTCGCTGGACAACGCGATCTTCCAACACTTCCACTACGTAGTGAAAGGAGACGAGGCGAAGTTCGGGATTCCGAAGTATCCGAGGGAATCGCCGAGGAAGGACTGGAAAAGATTCATAGAGTCCGTCAACAGAGGAGGATATATGATCCTAGATGACGAGGGAACCGTGGAAGACGAAGCGGGTTCGAGACGAGGAACGGCAGGGTCGGCCAGGACCATACTCTTGCATTTGGCAGCGCCAAATGGGGACATCTTCTTATTCGACCTAGGGACGTATGGGAAGAAGGACGGGCCGAAATTAGACCGACTGCCGAAAGCGGTACAGGTCTTAGTAAGAGAGAAGTCGACGACGAAAGTGGGATCGGCGATTCGCGAGGACGCGGAGAGGATCATCGGTCCGGACGCCACCAACCTCCTGGATATGCAGAAAGTCTTTATGGCTATGACGGCACCGGATGGATTGGGGGTGGTCGAGAACTCAGGCCAATGCGGGGCGGTGGCGATGGGCCAATTATTGGGGCTCGTATGCCACAAACCAATGGATTGGGGGAAGTTTAGGGATTTCTTGGCGGAACACGTACCAAAGGCAATGAAGATGATCCTATGGGACGCCACACGAGGGAAACAACCAGGCCATTCTGAGGGGCCACCGGCGAAGCGGTATCGGGCTTTAATAACACCAGCGCCCAAGGAGCCGACGACCGGGATCAGCAAGGAAGTGGCAGCGAAGGTCCGGAAGCAGAAAGCGGATGATGCCAGAGGAACAGTGATAACCAAGAAACGGGCCAGGGAGGAGGACGTGAGGAGGTACAGATGAGTTCCCGGAGGCAAGGGAATGAGACTGAGACTGGGACGTGGTGCGCCTGGAAGGCGCCGCATGTAACGTACGAACTATTAAGTATAAATTTAATTAATGCAAATAACTATATAAGTGCAATTTGTATGTACGTACGTAGTGATTAGCAGTAAAATACATACGTTTGGAGTAAGTACTATAGTCATACAACCTTTCTCAATTAGCTACTGGGACTGGGGGACAATTGACTATGACACTATGGACGAGACAACTGACAATTTCACACTTCTTGAGTGCGGCGGCACGAGAGGGGGGGGAGGTTCGTCAGGAGAGATAAAACAGTCAAAGTGGACTTGAGAACCGGAATAAGAGTGTAAAGTGCGGAGAGAGTGCGAACGCAATTCTAGTGTGGGGGGGGGGAGAATGAGAGGCTGAGTAAGGGACGAGGAGGTACGGGGGTATGAGAGAGTTAGGATGAGAGTGAAGGTGAGATAGGGGAAAATGTTGGGGAAACAAAAGTTGCGTGGGAGGCGAGCGCGACCGGCCCGACATGAGACGCCAGGCACACAGGGTAGCGATATCATACCCATAGGGGGCGGCCTGGAAAGCCGACCCCGAGAGAAAAGAATTCCACCCCACACCCGATATTAGATCGGGATCCAGCGGGATTGTAGCGCACTTTTTTGGTTGATGCTATCTTCTTACCGGGAAGATAGCATGGGGGGGAGTGTTAGCTTATTCAATCCCGCCAACACCCCATAAAGTTATTAGCCGATAAGCAATATTGGGGGCCACGAGATTGGGCAATTAACCCACTCGCGCCACCCCAATAAGAGTGGGAAGGAAGCACACAATAGAGGGTCAGGGGCCAAACCCCTAACCCAAGGAGAACAGGTGGAGTGAACGGGAATACTCCACGGGGCGCCAACAAGGGTATTAACCAATCAGAGGGGGGAATGGCATCGATTGAGTAGCAGTAAGGCCACCGTGCAATATAACCAATAACCTATTAATCAGTGATTCAGTTATCTCAGTGCAGCAGTGCTAGCGTAGGGTACAGCCAATTAGTTTAGTTAGGGGATCACGGGACTTTAGTTACCGTATCCCGCCTTGTACACATTCACAATATATCTATATCTTATAACCTCTTATTATACACCGAACTTCAGAACTCAATTATCTTTATTTCACCCTTACACACGGCGGGGACGCGTGGACTAAATACCACACCGGATAAATCGGGATCCCTCTTGGATCCCGTCACAAGAACATTTACCTAGCTTTGGATCTTTCCCATTCTAAGGTCCCTCAAATCCAATGACAACCTGTAATAAAGAAACATTTAACTTATTTATAGGGAGACAGTCGGGGCATACTATTTCGTAGGTACAATCATTATTTCTTCCATTATTTTCTTCAAATATGTCAACCCAAGCATTCCATTCCTACTCAATGGCTAATACTGATTTGCATTCTCTTTCAGATTCCGAAACTTTTTCAAATTTTCCACTATGGCAGAGTATTAGCCAATCTGTAATCATACCCCAGCGGCCCCAGCCAGGGTTGGCATATCCTTTAGAAAATTGTACCATTCCATTCAATACAATAAATGTACCCCCTGCAAAAGGTGCTTCCGTACCAGTTTGTGTTGCTTCAGCCAAAGGTATCCCTGCTTCTGATTCTCAGTTTTAGGTTGTTCAACCTGCTTCCCAACAGTGATATAAAATGTCTCAAAATTGTACTTTTCATATTAACCCTATTAAGTACCGGGCTATAAAATGTTGTACAAATACCAGGGGGGGGGGGGTCATATTGACACCCCCCCCCCCCCCCCCCCCCCTCTAAAATCTACAAATTTTTACGAAAACGTCTGATTTTTTGTTTGTACGTAGGTATCACTAGTCTGGATCCGACCGAAAAAAAATTTCGAAAAAATGTACTGGGGTGGTTATATTGCAGCACCAAAATTACAAGTAGTGCACAATGTTCACAAAATTTGAAAGTTACATTTTTCGGCTAATTGTTTTTCAATACAGGTTTTCTGGGTCGCAAAATACATTGGAAAATATTTAAAAATGATATGATTACTATACTATAAATGGCTGTTTAGTCCTCTCTGCGTAGGAAAAAAATGAAAAAAACAAGTAACCAGCACTTTTCAGTTAGAACACAAAATTTTTAATTCACTTATGTGATGCTATAAATTCACATTTTAAGGTTTTCTAGGGCGCTGGATTCTAATTCTAATGGAATTGCTACTTGTATTTTTCGGCGTAATTTGGTAAATTTTGGTGCTAGCACCAAATTTCGTACCCATCACCAAAAAGTACAAGTTTGCGATGTCCAGTGCTGTTTTTATTGATTCCATCGGATTCAGGACCCTCATAAACCCGTATAACGCAAGAAACAAGATGATTGCAGTAAGGCCACTCATTACTCATTGTACTCATTGTCATACTCATTGTACTGATCAATTTACTCATTTTCCAAAATTTGGTGCAAAACAACAATTTTCACCCACCGGCGAAAAATACAAGTTTGAAAACTCTTATGAAATTTTTACTGATTCCATTGAATTCAGAACCCTAACAAACCCTTATAACGCAAGAAACAAGATGACATTGATATATTTGATGGTTTTCAAAATTTGATGCTAGCACCACATTTTGCACCCACCTCCGCAAAATACAAGAACTAGTTCGGACTATTTCGAGGACTAGTTCGAGAATTATATATTCCATTGAATTCAGAACAGCCATAAACCTCTAAAATGCAAGAAATAAATTGTCACAAGTAATTTTATCTATTGAATGGATTTTCAAAATTTCGTGCTAGCACCAAAATTTGCACACAGCACCGAAAAATACAAGTTTGATACGCTTGGTGCAACTCGTATATATTTCATCGAAACCAGAACCCCAAAAAACCCCAATTGTGTAAAAATCAAGTTTCAAATAATCAATTTACAAAATTTACATATTTCAAAATTTGGTGCTGGCACCAAAATTTGGCACCCGCCAAAAAAAACAAGTTTGAAATTTCTAAATCAATTTATATGAATTCCATCCAATTGCTAACACCAAAAAACCGGTGTAAATCAAAAATAGAGATGTTATAATTAATATTTAAGGGGGGCACTCTGTAATTGAATGACGTTTTTATTTTCTTAATTTTGGCGCGGGACTATGTTCAAAAATAGTAATATTTGGCAAACCTATGTAATATAGATCCAAAAAACTGAAAATCGCAAAAAATTTTTTTTTTAATTTTAATTTTGCTAATTAACATAATTTATTCAAATTTTTAAAAAAAGGCTTCTAGAACCGCAATTTTGATTCAAATTGTTCAAAATTTGGTTCGAATGTCCGGAACAATGTTATAAAACGATGCAATTGACAGAATTTAAACATCTGTCTTACTTTTAAAATTATTCCATTTTTTCGAAATTTTTCACCAAAAATAACTAAAAAACTCGAAAAAGTCACAAAAAATTTCGAATTTTGACTATAACTTTGGTTAAAATCAAAATTTCAAAATTTTGTCAATTGCATAGTTAAAACACTTCATCAAGACCACGCATGCCAAAAATCAGCCAGTTTTGACCAATTCCCTACAAGTAGTAGCATTTTAAAATATAAAAAAGTGCAAAAAAATGAAATAGGAATAAATCCAATTTAAAGTTCGAAAGCAGATTAGTTTGATAAAAATATCTTAGTTTTGCAATATTTTCAGTTAAAATAACTCAATTTACGAATTTATTTTTTTTAACATGTAGTGCTCCATGTGCTACATGCGGAATTTTCGGTTTTAAGTAAAGATCGCCAATACGATGTATATTAATTAATTAATAAAATATAGTGAGTATGACAATATAAAATATAATAGGGAACGATCAAAACTGGAGCAAACTGTGCTTAGACTGTGTACCAGCCGAAAAGTTCGAAATATCCATCTTCTGCTTCTTCGGTTTAGGCAGTGATCCCGTTAGAGCGCTCTTACTCTGACAACTCAAGTTGAACTTCACTGCTCGATCGAAAGACCCTGGGGCCCATCTTGACCAAGTATACGCAGTATAATGCTGATCGGTGGAACATGTACCACGGTTAGTGTTGCGGGTACATTGCAGTTTATTGCAGTACAGTATCCGCGGTAATAATGCAAATCCGTCCCTGTGATTTTGACATTTACGTTCTGGGCATATACTACTGCAATCTTGTAATTCGTGTAATCAGAATTTCAGAATCCTAGGCTAACCTAACAGCTGTGACTGTTCTAGCTACCATGAGCTAGGGTTAGGCAGACGGTTCCAGCTAGGATTAGGGAGCAAACGGTTAATATTGGGGTTAGGGTTAGATTACAGTTAGGTTGGGGTTCTGACTATGTTGACCCTAACCAAAAAAATTAACCCACACTACCGGTACGGCAGTGTGGGTAGGGACAGATTTGCGTTAGAGCCGAATTCACAGTCAGACAGTACAAGGGAAAGGGACTAATGTTCACAGATACTCGTTTAAATTTACCGCCACTGATGCTTAGATACAGTTGCTAAGCAACATTACACTGGATACACCAGAAAACCGAAAATAAACTTCTTATGAGTGAAAATACGAAAAATTTGGATATTTTTGTGCCAGATTAAGGTGTACGAAAGTCCATATATCTCGAAAACTAAAAGTCGCTCTGTCAAACCGTTTGCATATTTGGAATCTCCATTAAAAATCGGCTTAGAACAAAAAATAAAAAAAATGACCAAAATTCTTCAAAAAAAAAATTTAATTACAGAGTGCCCCCCTTAATGAAATGTAATTCTCAAAAAAGGTCTCAAAGAAAGTGCCAAAAGTAGGGTTAAAAAATGGTGCTATAACTCGAAAACTACCGAATATTTTTGAAAACGGTTTTCACTACTAGGAAGACAATAGAACCAACTGCGTTTGTTTCAGAATTATAATAAAAAAACCACGGGGGGTCATATTGACCCCCCCCCCCCCCGGGTTTAATAGGGTTAAGTCGGCTCTTACAGCTACAACTGACACCTTCAGAATACTACCATTTACATTACATATACATATCTATGTATTTTTTGCTTTCAGAGTACATTAAGCTTCCAGATCGATCACGATATGCTCAAGAACAACCAGCCAACCTACTACGATATGACCAATAATTGCAACGCCTTCAGACTCTCAGCCACTCTGACGCCATCACACTCTCTCAGCCAATCTCACACCATCAGATCAGACTCTCTCAATCATACTGACGCCTTCAGACTCTCTCAGCCAATTACACACCATCAGATCAGACTCTCTCAACCATGATATATACAGTATATCCCCCGTCCGTCCATCTATAATATTATTTTATATAGCTCATGAACTTATGCGGTGCAATTTTGGTGACGGTATATAATACCTACGCGAGTCTACTTAGGCTGCATATCAAAATTTTTTTTCAACAATTATTTTTCTTTTTCAACAATTATTTTTCTTTTTGATTTGTTTTGATTTCAACCCTTTCAAAAAAAATTCATATTGGTCTTATTTTATATTACTGATTGGTACCTCTAAAATATTTAAATAAAATCGAATATATATCTAAAATATAAAATTCAAATTATATTCCATATATAATTTATATGTGTGAGTAAATTCACATTACTAAAATAAATTAAAAATAATATAAAAATAATGGTTCTCCTCTTTCTCCTTTCGTATGGTTTTATTCCATACTTTTAATTGTACGTCCTATATGTGCCCTTTCGTATGGTTTTAATCCATACTTTTAATTGTACGTCCTATATGTGCCCTTTCTACGTCCTATATGTGCCCTTTGTACGTCCACTCAATTAAATATGATTGAATTTGTAATAATACACACCCTAATTAAATAAAAATTATAATATATCCCTACAGAATTAAAATTAAATAAAATAAACATGTCGTAACATTTCGCCACGTAGTTCAATCCAATTTATTGCGAAAATGTTCGCCATAAATTTGAGGGGGGACTGTCATCGGCGAAATGCCATTTTCAATAAATATATTTATTCGACATACTGTACAGTATGTCTCAGAATAGAGTAACCAATCAGAATTCAGATTCAGACCATATATAAAGCTCAACTATCAGACTTTCCGATTCATTCTGTTTTCTGCTTCTGTATTAACTTTCCCACAAATTTGGTTATTGCCTTTTCTACTATTCAGCCCTTTTCAGAACATTCAGACCTTACTTCAGAATTCCGCACAATTTCCTCCACATCTGCAACCTTCTTAGATAGATACATAGCATTAGGCTACAGAATTATTAGATAGATCTTTTTTACTCAGTTTGATCCAATACAACTTAACAATTACCAATGTCAATATATTATAGCTGTATAGCAACAAGACAATTATCCCTTTTGTACTTATTCTGTACCATGGAAATAGTGATCAACCAAATAAAACGTTGTCTAGCGGCGTAGGCAATGGTTCTACAGAACGCAGATGATAGACTGACACAACTCTCAGATTCTGCGATTCAGAGGTTTCGCCGCGAACACGATCCATCGTTGTAAAATAATGTTTTTTTAATAAAATAAAACAAGTAGGTAGACTGTCTGACTATATAATTTGATTTTATATTATTTGATACGATTGAATGTTATTTTAGTTTTACAAAATATATAATTAATTTAGACTATACGAGTACCGCAGTGCCGATATCAATTTGTGTTTCAATTTTACACCCATTGTATCATTACATGATATGTTATATTTTATTATTAATACTATATAGAACTACAGATTCAGAGTGTTACCGGAGAAAAAGTAGTTGAAGCAAGAAAATATTAAAGGTTAGTTCAGAAGTTTGAATATTCAACACATTACTAATTCTAAATAATGACATAACCTGTAGCCGTAAATTATTTTGTTTATTTATATTTTGTATTTAATTTAATATCTATCGCGCACATGAACTAAAATTAGATGTGTGTAAATAATAATGTGAGCTTTTCAATGATATTAAGTTCCACCTTGGCATAGTGGTTAAATCCCTAGCATTAAATTCCAGAATTCACATCTCTCCAGAGGTCGTGGGTTCAATCCCCACATGGGGGCAGGGCAGTTTTCGTTTTGGCACGAATGCATTAAAGGGGCTGCCACGGCGCATCTCTACCTTGCTTCCTTAAATGGTAGCTAAATGAGTACGGAAATCGCTGGTCTAACAGCTGAATAAAATTGAACTTTCTACTTGTTTTACTTCACTTGAATGACTGAATGAAGCAACATGGATATACAATAAAATAATTAATTATTTAATATCAATTATTTAATCATAATCAATCTTTAGATGTTATATTAATGAATTAATTATAATTAATTTCGCATAATAAATGTTTATGTTTCAGATTAACGTACCGTATACCATAGAATACCTGTAATGACTACCCAGTCTTCCTTTTCCTTAGCCATCCGGGAAGAATACCTGTAATGACTACCCAGTCTTCCTTTTCCTTAGCCATCCGGGAGGGAACAGATCTCGAGAACCACTTGACTGTTCTTTTAGGAGACAGGTACTCGTTTCGTTACAGGGTAGAGGGGTGTAAGTATGGAACACGCGACTGCAATCACAGATATTCCACATCACCAAGCTGGCAAAGTCCACCCTCCAGGTTTCCTACGGGAAAGGAGCTAAAAAGGGGTAAGAAGGAATTAACTTACTGGTGTTCTGTAGGTAAGTTGTGAAACTTAATACTTATCCTTATTTATGTATTAATTTAAATTATTTATTGAATTTTGGTTGCTTAATAGCCCCCCCCCCCTGCTTTTGTGTTCGATATATTTTTGTTTGACTGATATACGCTCAGTTTGTAGTTAAAGACAAACGTAACTTATTTTTATTCAAGGAAGTTTATTCAAAACTTCCATTAGTTATTTATATTTCGCGATTATAAGGGCGTTTATAAAGTACTGATCTACTTTATGATAACAATCTGTGACGTCACAAAATTCCCTCGCTTCAAACAATTTTCATGCTATTTTGATACCATGGTTACACACACTCGGTTATTTTACTACTAATACTTTTACTACTACTGATATTTTAGTTTATGCCTTCAGTATAAGAGCACATTGTTATGTAACAAATTATAAAATCTAGAGTAGAGCATTAACTAGTTATTAACTCATTGTTACAAGTTTGTAATAAAACTACGTCCGTTCGCTTGAGTAATAAAGAACTATGTCTGATGTTAAAATTTAAAAGCGATTGTATAAAAACATTCATAATAAAGTTGGATTATGAAAGAAATGGATCATAATAAAAATATTATTAATAGTTATATATTAATAGTATAATAATTAAAAATTAATGGTATTAATGAATATTATTTAACTTACAGGTGTGTTGTTTCTGGTAAACTGTTCGCACTAGTGCTGCATACTGCTACAGGTACATCATTGGTTAGGTGAAGGCCAGGCAGAGCGCCGGAAGGGAACTTCCATCATTGCCCACTCTGCATTTCTCATCGGTGACACCCATTAACAACAATGTCCCAATTGAATGTCAGTGTCTTCAGTTGGAAGTTATAGCCCCTGTTGTCCATGCTCCGCTAGTGAGGGGGTTTGGTGTTCCCCCTTCCGCCCCTTGTGGAGCTCAGGGGCGGGCGACACGAAGCTCCGTTAATTTTAAAGTTAACGGAGGCTTAACGGAAGTGCACTTAACGGAGAACTCATAATGGGGACACGAACGAGTATTTAGGCCTCCGTTAGTGAGCTTTCCGTTAATGCTCCGTTAATGCTAAAAATGATGTTACTGAAATGGACATAAGATGGCGTACACGTAAGTGTTGTTGTGGCTGCTTAGCAACTAGATTCAGGTATTGTTGATGGTTGGCGAAAGGAGTCCTAAAATATTAAGCCATGCAGCAGGAATTTACTAGCTAATTTGAGTGTTTAGATTACATAGTAAAAACAGTGGAATTTTCATGTAAATCAAATCAAATATTTTGAAAAATTCGTACCATCAGTCAAAAATGGGGTTCATGCAAGCAAAGGCAAAGTAGTCAAGCAAAAAAATAACGTCAGATATTTCATATTATATTTAGTTGTTTTTATTATATTACATAGCTTGTTTTATATAGTAGGCCCCTATATACTGTAGCTAGTGTTTGTTATTATTGGTAGTATTTTTGGTTGTATTGAAAATGAATTTAGCTAAATTTAAATTGCAAAAACATTCTAGAAACCAAAAAATTTAAATAAATTAAATAATAAAATAATATTTTTTAATAGCTAGTATTTTGAAAATTAGTAGCTACCACAAAAAATATTATGTTGGATGTATGTAGACTATGTTCTGGAACATAATATATATAAATCAAGGGAGCTTTACCAATTAGATGGGGTTGTCGAAATGACGAACTAGTGCCGTTGAAACGCCAATTTTAAACACTAGCTAACATTCAAAAATATACACATACACATGAATAAAATTATTGTTAGCATGCTTTGGAGGAACAATAATACTAATTAAAAATTTATTCACATTTTTACGAAATATTTAATATTTACATGAAATTGCCACAGTGTTTATACTATGTAATCTAAACCCTCAAGTAACGCCCCCTCACATGGAGCAACTTGTTTCTTGAAACTTGTTGCTGGACTCATCACAAATAGAAACAAGTTTCGGAAACAAGTTGCAGCAACAAGTTTCAGAAACCAGTTGCTCCGAGTGAGGGGGGCCTTAGTTAGAAAGTTCCGGCTACATGGCTTATAGTTTAGAACGCCTTTGGGTTGGAGTGCCGTTTTAAACTGAAACATCCCAGACTTTTGGTACACCATATAGCAGTAATACTACCAGTCAAGTACATTTCCAGCTTTAGCCAATAGCGCACACAATTTTATGATGGCAAAACGAACGAGAAAGGAAGCATTCTCGCAACAGGAAATGACAGCATTATTTACGGGTTTTGCAAGTAATAATGAGATTATAACGAGCAAGCACTCAAGCGATGTTACTCAGAAAAAAAAAGCTAGAGCATACGATATTATATTAGAAAAAGTAAATGCCGTAGGTGGAAAAAACCGTACATTAGAAAATGTTAAAGACAAATGGTCCAATTTAAAGATGGTGGTGAAGAAGAAGGCCACAGATTTCATTAGGGGTGAAAGAAGGTGATAAGGAGAACAGGGGGAGGGGAGGAAGAAATAGGGACCCTTGAAGGTATCCTTAGTGACATCGAGTTGATAGTGTATCGACAATTGCCGCCTGAAACGGTGATGGCTCATTCCAAAGTAAAGTACGGGACATTCGTACACAATTTTGAACTTTGATTGCCTGTACAATGATATCCACATCACATATGTGCACAAAATTGTGCTTGGATTAAACTTTCGAATATCAGCTTTGATATCGCGAAGCTTATGGCGGGACTTAGTCACTTTTGAGAAAACACCAGCTTGTCCAATTAAGGTAAAGTACGGATTCGTACGAAATGGTTTTTTTTATTTTATGATTTCAATTCTAAAATTTAGCGAATTGTGCGCAGGTACCGTGTTGAGTTGATGTTTAGGATAAAGCTGTATTATTAAGCTTAAACAAAAATATAAATATCAGACGAATTGCTACATTGCTAATTTTTTACAGTGTGGTTTGTGTGGTAAAGTATGGGACATTGCTAAGTAAAGTACGGGACCTGTACGAATGTTATGGTCAAAATGGTATCTTACACTTAACCTAACAGTAATTTCTGGATAATTAGTGATAATAAAGTGCAACTAAGTATTTCCAACCAAGATATGGATGCAAAATGTGGGGCGACCCACAAATTGACCCGAAGTCTTAGCATATGGGTGCCGTTGAGGAGTTGTCTGTCATCTGTCTAATTTTTGATCGCTAATACTGTATAACTCGGTCATTTATAGATGAAATTAAACCAAACTTGGTACGTACATATGAAGTCTGTCAAAAGTTTGGAAATAATCTGAACTTTAAGGAATCAAATGTCACATATCAGACATTCTGTCTGTTGGTACCGATAGTTTCAAAGTTTTGATAAAAACCGAAATAAGTCCGCCAATCATTGATGAAATAATGTATAACCAAACTTGGTACACATGTATTCTGTGAAAAGTTTAGAAATTCTGCAGTAGAATATTTTCAACAATTTTGTCAAACATCCCAGGCAGAAGTTCAACCACCGCAACAACAACTTCATCAAACATACCAGCCTCAACTTCAGCCACTCCAACCACAACTTCATCAAACATACCAGCCTCAAGTTCAGCCACCCCATCGACATCATTATCAACCCACAACAGCCGATTCAATATCAACATGACAATGTAGATGTCGACTATTCATCTGAATATAAAATTCAATCTCTTTAAAGCATACCGCACTAACTCTATTAATTTTTCAAAACAACATGTAATTTAAACATTTAATTAATAGTAAATAAAACAATATATACTGTATATTCAGTATATAAACTTACTGTAGGCACCTCGAACCTTTAAATAATCATACATATTATTTACATATAATAAATGGTACTCATGTAGTATTAAATATATATGCGAATTATTAATATGCAAATACATTGGCAACTAAATTATTTCGAGTTTGAACACCTTGACCCAAAACTGGACCATGTTGATAAATCTGATCATTGCTTTCAAGCCCAATTATGGAGACAAGCGCAAGCCATTATTATCTTTGATGCCCTCTCCGGTGCAAAGTTGATTTTCAGTGCACCATTACACCTTTCGATAGACGACCTGGCCCGTTTATGGGCCAAATTGTAACGTTCTTCGGGTCTGCCATTCGGATAGTCGAAAGGTGTAAGAAGCCAACTTGAAAGGGGATAGGCTGAGTCACCTAACAACCAACCACCCCCAAAATCGAGCTGTCGATCCCAGCTCTGCGATTGACGTAGCATGAAGGCATCTTGTGTAGATCCAGGCCATTTCGTGCTTACATCGAATAGCTCTAAGCTAAGGTTGCAGACAAAGTGGCAGTTAATTGAATGAAATTGCTTGCGATTTATGAATGCCGATTCAATGTATGGAGACGCAGGACTTGCTATACGGACATGACAGCCATCGACTACGCCTACAATCTTGGGGAAACATGAGTATGCGAAATATTGTTCCATATTGTGTGACATTTCGACAGAAGTAGGCCACTTTATGAAATCGGAGTACCTATCATATATAGCCGATGATACAGCGTGAATTGCACGACTGGCACTGCGATCAGAAATGCCATGTATATCACCAATAACAGGAAGGAAACCACCATGTGCATAATATCGGAGAGCAGTGCATATTTGCGTTTCTACAGACATACTCTCTGACCTTTATAAATTTACAGTAGTTTTGCAGCTTTCCCCCACATTTCAAAATTTTATTAAATATTTTATAAAATTTTAATATTAAGATTTAATAAAAACTTGATTTGCGGCTGCAAAAGCACCGACCTCTGTGTCGTCCTTTCAAGTGTCGACTGGAATCTGTCGCACAAATCTGCCGCAACTTCTTTTTTGAACCTGTATCGTTCGTAAAATTCGATATCTCGAAGATCGCTAAAAGGATCTAACCGATGACGGAAAAGTCGCGATTGTACATCTAAATCCACATCGGCTGCAACGCGCCACATTATTAGAGCTACCGACAAATACTGTATAACGGTACTACTGTGTTTTGGGCACACCCCCTCAAATTGTCTAAATAGCTAGTTTTTGTTACTTTTTTAAAAAATGTTCTAGAAAAAAAACTAACTAATTTGTTAATTCTGTGAATTTTATATTCTATGTTATCTTTGTATCACATATTTATAAAAATCACTAGCTACAATGAAAATTTGTAGTTAGTTTGTTAGTAATTGTTATTAACACTTACTAATCAAATAAAAAAACACAAAAAAACAAATTTTTTAAAATGTTCTGGTACAAAAAATATTTGTTCTAGATCATTACTTTTTACAAAAATGAATAGGCGATATGTTCTAGAACATTGGAAAAAAGTAAGCAAAACTAGCTTTGATAACAACAAAAAATCCTAATTAATTAATTTTGTTCTAGAACAACAATTATTTGTTCTAGAACAAAATTAATAAAAAAATAAATTGACAATATGTTCTAGAACATTTTTAAAAGAAAAGGAAACAAAAACTAGCTATTTAAAAAATAAAAAAATTTTTTACCTAGTTTTAGTACCCAAATATAACTTGATAATGAGCAGACGAATGACACTGTACGTGAATTTAAGTTCTATATACTGTACTATGAAAGCTATAAAAAATTGTTTTCCAGAATGCATTTACTGTAGTTATGTAGAGTAGAATACAAAACATTTCTTAACGGAACCTTAAAGGTGCTTTCTGGCGCATGGTGTAAAATACCTTAACGGAGAGTCCTCCGTTAGTGTAACGGAGCTTCGAGACGCTGGCTTCCGTTAGTTAAAGTTGCCGTTAATTTAACGGAGGTTTCGTGTCGCTCATAATGTTAGTTAACGGCGCCGTTAGCACTAACGGAGCTTCTTGTCGCCCGCCCCTGGGTGTTCCCCCTGTCGCGCATGGTGGTGCTCCCCATGAGCGCAGTATGTGCAAACCCCCTGTGGGCCAGGGCCAGAAAAATATAATTTTTAAGGAATTTGCAGTTGTTCCACCATTGATTGTCATTAGAACTTCTACATCATACGCTTGTGGAACATGTGTTTGAATGTTTAGAGGATGAAGATATACAACTGCTATATATATAGCAGAGCAGTTTGGTTCATTGGTGAGGAATCTGTTGACACTGGTGGTTTATAATTTCGACACAATCTATAACTACCTAAATGGTTTGAATTAATCAGCAAAATTGTCGCCTTGAGTATTATCAATGGGTTTGGTGGCCCATACTCATTAACCCTTTCACTTTATGTTAGCATTGTCAGCTAATACTTCAATCAGCGATATTCCTGAGGAGGATATTTGATATGGGGCTTCCCAAATCCTGTATTTCATTTGATGATAAAGTTTCATTTGTTACAATATTAGCCTGCCATGTCATTATTAGTACATTTTTGGAGGAAATGGACCATTTTGAAAAGTGGTTAATTCTATTTGGGATTTTTGATGTTACAGCTGAACAGATTAAAAATTGCTCCTTGCCCACCCAACTTAGATTCTGATCAATGTCGCAAAGAAACAGAGCTTGCATTTAAATATAAAAGGTTCTTGGTTAAGTTGAGAGAAATTCTGATCAATGTCGCAAAGAAACAGAGCTCGCATTTAAATATAAAAGGTTCTTGGTTAAGTTGAGAGAAATTCTGATCAATGTCGCAAAGAAACAGAGCTCGCATTTAAATATAAAAGGTTCTTGGTTAAGTTGAGAGAAATGCCAATTCCTGTTATAATTTTAGGGATATTAGGCATGGTATATATTTGTAATACACCTCTACTCCATGGTATGTCGTTTCTTGCATCTAACAATGTAACTATTCGACCCACCCAGTCACTAATTTTTTCCCAGGTGGTTTGTCTATTTGTTAATCACTGGACCAAATACTCAACTGTTCGGCATGCTTCCACCAAGATCCTCCATGCGCCGATCCAGTCCTCACTCATCCTTCCGGGTGAATTCCTTACGGTCACAGTTCCTCCGACACTTTGTGAGGCTCAGTCCCACTCGTCTCTCCCCATATTACTTGTTGCAGGACAACTAATGTTGGAATCCCACATTATTAGGGACTGCACACTTCTAGCTCAGGTATGCATGTTACTCCAGTTGACTGCTCCAACAATCTATATATGTCTTTCATAAACTCAGCATTAAAAGTCCTGGAATAGACCAGTGACTTATTGATAATATTAAAATGTTTACGCCTAACACTATGACAAATTCAGATTATATATTCATTTAGAATGCACTATATATGTATGTATATAACAGATTTAGACCTTTAATGTTTAATTATTTATATCATATTTATTTAATGTTATACATTTAGACCATTAATGTTTAATTATTTTTATCATATTTATTTAATGTTATACAATGTTTATGACGTATTACTGTATAATGTGACAATTGGATTTGACGTGAGCAGTTACACTTTTAGAATCTTTTTTGTCAATAAACTATAATAATAATAATAATATTGATGTTGACCTTGTCAGTAAATCAATTAACACAATCGCTATTCAACTCTTTCCAAAATGCAAACATCGACTTCCGTCCTGAATTGAATTTATTTATTAATATCCTCCATCAAACCAAATATAATACACATAGCTTAAATTTGAATCACAAGAAAATTTTTTGGTGAGATGTACATCACCACACACAGACTAATAGGTGGGTGGGTATGATGAGGGTGAAAGAGAATGAGTGAAAAAAGAAGGGAGGGGCCATGCCTGCAATGGAAACTATTGTTGTTTGCTTTCACCATATCTAATGACTTAAAAAATAATTAAAATTGAAATTGCGATGTATTGGTAGATATTAAAAAAGAACATGTAACTAAAGGGTGTTATTTTATTTATTTAGTGTATGTAGAGATATTCTGGTCTGATAGGCCTATAAATTAACACTAATATAATTGTAATATAATCCTTCCAATGTTCTGGTGTTGTTTATTCGGTACCTTGTGAGGGTGGTGTCATGGCCTACTTAAATACGGCCTGCCAAATGGCAGCAAGGCCAAAAAATTAGTGGGTCGATTTTTCAAAGTTGTCGTGGTGGTTTATATATTTGGATAAAGACAATCAAGTTGTTGTATATTATCTGAAATTTTATGGAGATTTCAAATATGCAATCGGTTTTGTAATACCTTTTTTAGTTTTCGAAATATTTCACGAAAACGAATGGGTACCCCAAAAGTTGGTTCATTATGAAAGTTTCAATAATCCAGAATATTTAAACTCACCAGTCACCCATCATTTGCGACCTATAAAGGTTCTCAAGGATGGCGAACGTGATGGAAATATTTTCCTGACGAATGGTTTATCTGGTATGCTACTTTTCACTGGGTGCCGAATGTTGGTTCAACATGAAAATTTCATTTTTCGGATACATATAATACTCATTTATTTGCCATGATTTACAATCTATGTAGATTTGATTACACAGGGAATCCAATGAAAGTATTTTCCAGATGATTCGAATGAACCCAGTATGCTATTTTTCACTGGCTACTAAATGTGGGTCCAACATGAAAATTACAGTTATTTTTTGGAAACCTTCAATACTCATGATAGTGCGGCCTTTTACGATCAATGTAGGTTTTATATGACTGGGAATCCAACGCATTATTTTCTCCATGATCCAATTACCTGGTATCTCATGAACGCCAAGTCAAAAAAAAGGGAAAGTGGCGTCGCTGTACTATTTTCCTCCATCCATCATTCGACATGATGCACATTCTAGAATCTACAATTCAATGTTTGTTCTTAAATTCTGTGTATAATGCGTATTTTAATGCACTGTTCGTTTTCATGTGGGATGTAGCAACAAAGGTTTCTAGATTATTATAAGAATTATAATAACCCCCCCCCCCCCCCACCCACTATAAACATTTCAGTGCAGTACTTCTTATTATATTTACGCTTAATACAGTACTATACTGTACTGTAAGTTGGTTCAAAAAGATTAACTCTAGAAGATGGTTTGGAAGTGCTGCGTATACGGCTGCAGTTCTGGGTCTATTTCTCAAACCAACAGCGATGAGCCTTCACAATCGATGTTCAGCTTCCCGTTAGTTCGCGAAGAATTGGCACAGTGGCAGCAATTTATGTCACATCGATTCGATTCCGAATCCCAAAAGCATTGGTCCCCAACAAAATATTCGAAAATCTCATATTGCACTTCGAAGAGAAGTTTATAAAGCGAAATGAACATGTAAGTAGATATAAGGGTACTACTTCGCCATGTCTACACCCCATGTACCATTCCATTCAATACAATAAATGTACCCCCTGCAAAAGGTGCTTCCGTACCAGTTTGTGTTGCTTCAGCCAAAGGTATCCCTGCTTCTGATTCTCAGTTTTAGGTTGTTCAACCTGCTTCCCAACAGTGATATAAAATGTCTCAAAATTGTACTTTTCATATTAACCCTATTAAGTACCGGGCTATAAAATGTTGTACAAATACCAGGGGGGGGGGGGGGGGGTGGTCATATTGACACCCCCCCCCCCCTCTAAAATCTACAAATTTTTACGAAAACGTCTGATTTTTTGTTTGTACGTAGGTATCACTAGTCTGGATCCGACCGAAAAAAAATTTCGAAAAAATGTACTGGGGTGGTTATATTGCAGCACCAAAATTACAAGTAGTGCACAATGTTCACAAAATTTGAAAGTTACATTTTTCGGCTAATTGTTTTCCAATACAGGTTTTCTGGGTCGCAAAATACATTGGAAAATATTTAAAAATGATATGATTACTATACTATAAATGGCTGTTTAGTCCTCTCTGCGTAGGAAAAAAATGAAAAAAACAAGTAACCAGCACTTTTCAGTTAGAACACAAAATTTTTAATTCACTTATGCGATGCTATAAATTCACATTTTAAGGTTTTCTAGGGCGCTGGATTCTAATTCTAATGGAATTGCTACTTGTATTTTTCGGCGTAATTTGGTAAATTTTGGTGCTAGCACCAAATTTCGTACCCATCACCAAAAAGTACAAGTTTGCGATGTCCAGTGCTGTTTTTATTGATTCCATCGGATTCAGGACCCTCATAAACCCGTATAACGCAAGAAACAAGATGATACTATGTACTGATCAATTTACTCATTTTCCAAAATTTGGTGCAAAACAACAATTTTCACCCACCGGCGAAAAATACAAGTTTGAAAACTCTTATGAAATTTTTACTGATTCCATTGAATTCAGAACCCTAACAAACCCTTATAACGCAAGAAACAAGATGACATTGATATATTTGATGGTTTTCAAAATTTGATGCTAGCACCACATTTTGCACCCACCTCCGCAAAATACAAGAACTAGTTCGGACTATTTCGAGGACTAGTTCGAGAATTATATATTCCATTGAATTCAGAACAGCCATAAACCTCTAAAATGCAAGAAATAAATTGTCACAAGTAATTTTATCTATTGAATGGATTTTCAAAATTTCGTGCTAGCACCAAAATTTGCACACAGCACCGAAAAATACAAGTTTGATACGCTTGGTGCAACTCGTATATATTTCATCGAAACCAGAACCCCAAAAAACCCCAATTGTGTAAAAATCAAGTTTCAAATAATCAATTTACAAAATTTACATATTTCAAAATTTGGTGCTGGCACCAAAATTTGGCACCCGCCAAAAAAAACAAGTTTGAAATTTCTAAATCAATTTATATGAATTCCATCCAATTGCTAACACCAAAAAACCGGTGTAAATCAAAAATAGAGATGTTATAATTAATATTTAATGAAATGTAATTCTCAAAAAAGGTCTCAAAGAAAGTGCCAAAAGTAGGGTTAAAAAATGGTGCTATAACTCGAAAACTACCGAATATTTTTGAAAACGGTTTTCACTACTAGGAAGACAATAGATTTTTAGGAAAAGTCATAAAATTTCAGATCCCCAACTGTGTTTGTTTCAGAATTATAATAAAAAAACCACGGGGGGTCATATTGACCCCCCCCCCCCGGGTTTAATAGGGTTAAGTCGGCTCTTACAGCTACAACTGACACCTTCAGAATACTACCATTTACATTACATATACATATCTATTTTTTGCTTTCAGAGTACATTAAGCTTCCAGATCGATCACGATATGCTCAAGAACAACCAGCCAACCTACTACGATATGACCAATAATTGCAACGCCTTCAGACTCTCAGCCACTCTGACGCCATCACACTCTCTCAGCCAATCTCACACCATCAGATCAGACTCTCTCAATCATACTGACGCCTTCAGACTCTCTCAGCCAATCTCACACCATCAGATCAGACTCTCTCAACCATGATATATACAGTATATCCCCCGTCCGTCCATCTATAATATTATTTTATATAGCTCATGAACTTATGCGGTGCAATTTTGGTGACGGTATATAATACCTACGCGAGTCTACTTAGGCTGCATATCAAAATTTTTTTTCAACAATTATTTTTCTTTTTCAACAATTATTTTTCTTTTTGATTTGTTTTGATTTCAACCCTTTCAAAAAAATTCATATTGGTCTTATTTTATATTACTGATTGGTACCTCTAAAATATTTAAATAAAATCGAATATATATCTAAAATATAAAATTCAAATTATATTCCATATATAATTTATATGTGTGAGTAAATTCACATTAATAAAATAAATTAAAAATAATATAAAAATAATGGTTCTCCTCTTTCTCCTTTCGTATGGTTTTATTCCATACTTTTAATTGTACGTCCTATATGTGCCCTTTCGTATGGTTTTAATCCATACTTTTAATTGTACGTCCTATATGTGCCCTTTCTACGTCCTATATGTGCCCTTTGTACGTCCACTCAATTAAATATGATTGAATTTGTAATAATACACACCCTAATTAAATAAAAATTATAATATATCCCTACAGAATTAAAATTAAATAAAATAAACATGTCGTAACATTTCGCCACGTAGTTCAATCCAATTTATTGCGAAAATGTTCGCCATAAATTTGAGGGGGGACTGTCATCGGCGAAATGCCATTTTCAATAAATATATTTATTCGACATACTGTACAGTATGTCTCAGAATAGAGTAACCAATCAGAATTCAGATTCAGACCATATATAAAGCTCAACTATCAGACTTTCCGATTCATTCTGTTTTCTGCTTCTGTATTAACTTTCCCACAAATTTGGTTATTGCCTTTTCTACTATTCAGCCCTTTTCAGAACATTCAGACCTTACTTCAGAATTCCGCACAATTTCCTCCACATCTGCAACCTTCTTAGATAGATACATAGCATTAGGCTACAGAATTATTAGATAGATCTTTTTTACTCAGTTTGATCCAATACAACTTAACAATTACCAATGTCAATATATTATAGCTGTATAGCAACAAGACAATTATCCCTTTTGTACTTATTCTGTACCATGGAAATAGTGATCAACCAAATAAAACGTTGTCTAGCGGCGTAGGCAATGGTTCTACAGAACGCAGATGATAGACTGACACAACTCTCAGATTCTGCGATTCAGAGGTTTCGCCGCGAACACGATCCGTCGTTGTAAAATAATGTTTTTTTAATAAAATAAAACAAGTAGGTACACTGTCTGACTATATAATTTGATTTTATATTATTTGATATGATTGAATGTTATTTTAGTTTTACAAAATATATAATTAATTTAGACTATACGAGTACCGCAGTGCCGATATCAATTTGTGTTTCAATTTTACACCCATTGTATCATTACATGATATGTTATATTTTATTATTAATACTATATAGAACTACAGATTCAGAGTGTTACCGGAGAAAAAGTAGTTGAAGCAAGAAAATATTAAAGGTTAGTTCAGAAGTTTGAATATTCAACACATTACTAATTCTAAATAATGACATACAGTGGTGTGGGGTGAAATTGGACAAAGGAGGTGTCATTGGACATAAAAAAAATAAAAATTATGTTACTTTTTCAGAAGTTGGAAATGAATAGTTATAGAATATTATAGTTTTAGAATATTGTCTAATATTAATTTTAAGTCTATATTACTATAAATATCCACTGCATATAGTTGGAAGAATACGAAATTACTCTGAATTTTGATCTAATAATTTTGATATTTTGTTACCTTTTACAACCCATATCAAACTTCCAAGATAACTATGTATTGCATATTTTTTTCACTTATATGTCAAGTACTGTATCTAAATGATATTGTTAATTTGTTTTTTGTGCAATAGCATTGAATTTTGGATGGATAATATATGTGTCCAATGTGACCCCACTAAGACTTGCAAAAGTTGGGGTGACTTTGGACAATAAATATTTCATAACTTTCTGGGAAATTCAAATAGTGTAGGCCTGTTCTGCATTAGATATATACCGGTAGGCAAATTATACGTATTATGCATGCAGTTTAGTCTTATGGTACAGTACATAATGATCTTTGATGGTTGGTAAAGCCTAAACTAAATAGCAATGCCACGTGATCATAAACGGAAGTTGGGAGCACGTCATTATGCAGAAGGAAGATTTAGCTGCAGCAGTGAATGATGTAATAAATAAACACTTAACATACCGAGAAGTAGAACAGAAGTATGGAATACCAAAACAAACTATTAATAACCAAGTTCGGAAACAACATATTGGAAAACATGGTGGCCAAACTGCCCTTAAACCGGATGAAGAAAAAACCATGGTTAATACTATTTGTCTAATTGGTGACTGGGGTTATCCCCTAGATTCTATGGATTTGCGTTTGATTGTTAAAGGATATTTAGATAGGGCAGGGGTAATGGTAAATTGCTTTAAAGACAATCTACCAGGACGTGAGTGGGTCCGTAGTTTTTTGAAACGACATACGAAGGATATATCGGCACGTTTAGCTAACAACCTTTCACCGTATCGATCTAATAGCCTAACATCAAATGTGGTCGATGAATTCTTTTCAAATCTTACAACATCCCTTAATGATATTCCACCAGATAATATTTTTAATTACGATGAGACTGCCATGGTGGATAACCCGGGTAGAAAAATCCTTCTGTTTCGAAAGGGAACTAAATTTCCAGATGGAAAAATTACACTCATCAAAAACGTCAACCAGTGTAATGTGGTGTGGTTCAGCCAGTGGTGTGGTATTGCCACCAGCTGTGGTATTCAAAGCAGAAAATCTATACCCAGGGTGGGTTAGTGGTGGCCCAAAAGGAGAGCCATTCTGTACTGGTAGATGCTGTAAACAAGGTTCGCGCTTTGGTTGCTCTAGGAATGGATGGTTCCAGTTCCCTAACTTCGAAGATTTCTTTTTCAAAGTGTTTCTTCCACATGCTAAACTTCTCGAGGGACGGAAAGCCTTGATAGGTGATAATCTTAGTACCCATTTTTCGGTTGCAGTAATCGAGTCATGCATGAAGTTCAATATTGCATTTATTGCACTGCCACCAAATGCTACACACCGAATGCAGCCACTAGACAATGCATTCTTTGCCTCTCTGAAAGTCCACTGGCGTCAGATATTGAGAGATTACAAACAAGCCTGTAACCTACCAATCAGGAAAACCCAATTTCCAAAGTTCTTGACTGAAGTGGGAGTTAGGTGGCCAGATATGTCCCAAACTCTAAGAAACAGCTTCGAGGGTACTGGTATTTGGCCAATCGATAAAGAGAAAGTGAAGAAGCATGTAAGAGAAGTACCTGATGCCGTGATTCGTAATCAATACGCAATTGATTCATTGGCAGGCCTATTAAGTGAACGAACCGCTCCTCCTCAACTGGCTGCATCCAAGGTTGGCAAACGTATCTCAGTCCCACCAGGTAAGAGCATATCAGTTCAAGATGTTGCTGAAAACTTATCATCTTCTGGATCGACTTCCAATAAGTCTTCTACTGCAAAAAACTCATTAAAGCAATCAACTTCCAAACAGGGAGATACTACTGCTTCTAATAAGTCAGCAGTTGCTGGTGATGAAAAGACAACATCTGCGAATTACTCCAGAAAGCGAACTGCTCTAGAAAGCGAACGGCTCTTAGCAAAGAATATCAAAAAACGTAAAACATCCAGTGTCAATAATATTATTAGGAATTCAACCACCACTCGTGAACCCTATTCAAGTCAACTAACCAAGATTGAAGATACAACAAATCTTCCTTTGAATAGTTGGGTGCTGGTGTACTACAAATCTTCAATTGCTAACTGGTTTCTTGGAAGGATTGTTGGAGTCCACAATGATTCCCAGAGTTACATCATAAGCTTTCTCGAACGCTTTGACACAAGAAAGAATGATGTTTGGAAGATCCCACCCCGTGAGGATGAGTTTATACCAAAGCCTTCTCAAATACTTGCAATATTTAGTGACCCACCAGCTCAAGCACGTCATCTACACCCACAGCGATACATAGGGAAAACTTTGTTCTTTACCTTGCATCTTGATGTGATTATTGAGTGCAACAAACTGTTTTTGGAGTATGAAAATACATTGGACAATAACTGACTTTTTGAATGATTCTAATTCAGGCAATAACTGACTTGTGGACTGATTCTAATTCGTGAAATAACTGACTTGTTGAATGATTCTAATTCTATCTATTATCCTTTGCAAAATGCATTCATGTTATGGTACCATTAGGCCTACCATTAATCAGTTAATGTTCTTTCTGTGTCAGTTTATTGTAGTTTTATATGGAGGAAAGTGCATATTTTGTAACCGATTATATTGATTAAGGGTAATTTCATTTTTTTAAAACATACTCTACGTCTAATGACCCCCCATTAGGCTGTTATCTTTAGACATGATTCGAAATTAATTCCTGTCCAATTTCACCCCATAGTGGGGCAACTTTGGACAAAATTTTTTGAAAAAAAAAAGTGACCCAAAACTCATTCTAATCAACATGAAACACTTACGGCTTAATAAACAAATATAAAACTATATAGAAATGCCATTGGAACTTTAAAATTCTAATTTTTGAACTTTTTATCATCAGGTAATTCGAAAGTAAAGTGGAAAATAGTCCAAAGTCACCCCACACCACTGTAACCTGTAGCCGTAAATTATTTTGTTTATTTATATTTTGTATTTAATTTAATATCTATCCGCACATGAACTAAAATTAGATGTGTGTAAATAATAATGCGAGCTTTTCAATGATATTAAGTTCCACCTTGGCATAGTGGTTAAATCCCTAGCATTAAATTCCAGAATTCACATCTCTCCAGAGGTCGTGGGTTCAATCCCCACATGGGGGCAGGGCAGTTTTCGTTTTGGCACGAATGCATTAAAGGGGCTGCCACGGCGCATCTCTACCTTGCTTCCTTAAATGGTAGCTAAATGAGTACGGAGTTTCCTCTGGGGAGTATAGTTCTGGGGGGACCGCACTGGAAATAAGAAGTCATACTTTGAGCGTAATCCCTGGTCTAACAGCTGAATAAAATTTAACTTTCTGCTTGTTTTACTTCACTTGAATGACTGAATGAAGCAACGTGGATATACAATAAAATAATTAATTATTTAATATCAATTATTTAATCATAATCAATCTTTAGATGTTATATTAATGAATTAATTATAATTAATTTCGCATAATAAATGTTTAAGTTTCAGATTAACGTACCGTATACCATAGAATACCTGTAATGACTACCCAGTCTTCCTTAGCCATCCGGGAGGGAACAGATCTCGAGTACCACTTGACTGTTCTTTTAGGAGACAGGTACGTATGGAACACGCGACTGCAATCACAGATATTTCACATCACCAAGCTGGCAAAGTCCACCCTCCAGGTTTCCTACGGGAAAGGAGCTAAAAAGGGGTAAGAAGGAATTAACTTACTGGTGTTCTGTAGGTAAGTTGTGAAACTTAATACTTATCCTTATTTATGTATTAATTTCAATTATTTATTGAATTTTGGTTGCTTAATAGCCCCCCCCCCCCTGCTTTTGTGTTCGATATATATTTGTTTGACTGATATACGCTCAGTTTGTAGTTAAAGACAAACGTAACTTATTTTTATTCAAGGAAGTTTATTCAAAACTTCCAGTAGTTATTTATATTTCGCGATTATAAGGGCGTTTATAAAGTACTGATCTACTTTATGATAACAATCTGTGACGTCACAAAATTCCCTCGCTTCAAACAATTTTCATGCTATTTTGATACCATGGTTACACACACTCGGTTATTTTACTACTAATACTTTTACTACTACTGATATTTTAGTTTATGCCTTCAGTATAAGAGAACATTGTTATGTAACAAATTATAAAATCTAGAGTAGAGCATTAACTAGTTATTAATTCATTGTTACAAGTTTGTAATAAAACTACGTCCGTTCGCTTGAGTAATAAAGAACTATGTCTGATGTTAAAATTTAAAAGCGATTGTATAAAAACATTCATAATAAAGTTAGATTATGAAAGAAATGGATCATAATAAATATATTATTAATAGTTATATATTAATAGTATAATAATTAAAAATTAATGGTATTAATGAATATTATTTAACTTACAGGTGTGTTGTTTCTGGTAAACTGTTCGCACTAGTGCTGCATACTGCTGCCGAGGTCAGTACAATGTTTGCGTTCTTGCGTCATGTCACGATCAGCACCTATGTCGCCATCATTAACCCACGGTTTGAGGGGGACAGCACTTTCACTGTCGTTTCGACCCTGGATGTGGTCATTCCTATGTTGGCATGCACCGCTGACCATCAGATGTTACCATTGGGGACCAACTGTACCAATTTCTTATTGAGCAGCTTTGTGGTAAACACCACTCTGGAGGTGGTGACATTCGGGTTCTCAAGTGTGGTCTGTCCGGGGCCACAGTGCGACATGCGTTCTGCAGCAAACTGCTGCTGTATGAGCAGCACATCCACCAGTATTTGGGTGTTGCAACTCGAGTTAACATCCCTGGTGTTTGAGGACTTTGAAGTTGCTCCACTTTATTATGCTGGACAGTTTGTCGTCGACTCAGGTGGTGCTACCAGTCGCTGAAGTCTATCAATTGGACGAGTTTGTGATGAACTCCATTCAACAAATTAATAACGCTGGTGGCTGGTACATCATTGGTTAGGTGAAGGCCAGGCAGAGCGCCGGAAGGGAACTTCCATCATTGCCCACTCTGCATTTCTCATCGGTGACACCCATTAACAACAATGTCCCAATTGAATGTCAGTGTCTTCAGTTGGAAGTTATAGCCCCTGTTGTCCATGCTCCGCTAGTGAGGGGGTTTGGTGTTCCCCCTTCCGCCCCTTGTGGAGCTCAGGGTGTTCCCCCTGTCGCGCATGGTGGTGCTCCCCATGAGCGCAGTATGTGCAAACCCCCTGTGGGCCAGGACCAGCCCCCCCCCCCCCCACCACTGACCCGGCCCCAGGCCACCCACCACTCTAAAACCAGTCCTGTCCTCACAGTGGCGCTCAAGATGGAGTAGCCATCAGTGTTGGTGGTCAGAATGTAGGTTCTGGTTAGGGTGTACTTGACCAATGAACTAATTAAAACATAAGAGTAACCCAGTTTGGTATAATATACTACTTCATACATACACTGATATATTATATTTGCAATAATTATTATATGTTGAACTTGTTCTTTTAATCAAATGACAAGCATTATAGAAAAAATATAATTTTTAAGGAATTTGCAGTTGTTCCACCATTGATTGTCATTAGAACTTCTACATCATACGCTTGTGGAACATGTGTTTGAATGTTTAGAGGATGAAGATATACAACTGCTATATAGCAGAGCAGTTTGGTTCATTGGTGAGGAATCTGTTGACACTGGTGGTTTATAATTTCGACACAATCTATAACTACCTAAATGGTTTGAATTAATCAGCAAAATTGTCGCCTTGAGTATTATCAATGGGTTTGGTGGCCCATACTCATTAACCCTTTCACTTTATGTTAGCATTGTCAGCTAATACTTCAATCAGCGATATTCCTGAGGAGGATATTTGATATGGGGCTTCCCAAATCCAGTATTTCATTTGATGATAAAGTTTCATTTGTTACAATATTAGCCTGCCATGTCATTATTAGTACATTTTTGGAGGAAATGGACCATTTTGAAAAGTGGTTAATTCTATTTGGGATTTTTGATGTTACAGCTGAACAGATTAAAAATTGCTCCTTGCCCACCCAACTTAGATTCTGATCAATGTCGCAAAGAAACAGAGCTTACATTTAAATATAAAAGGTTCTTGGTTAAGTTGAGAGAAATTCTGATCAATGTCGCAAAGAAACAGAGCTCGCATTTAAATATAGAAGGTTCTTGGTTAAGTTGAGAGAAATGCCAATTCCTGTTATAATTTTAGGGATATTAGGCATGGTATATATTTGTAATACACCTCTACTCCATGGTATGTCGTTTCTTGCATCTAACAATGTAACTATTCGACCCACCCAGTCACTAATTTTTCCCAGGTGGTTTGTCTATTTGTTAATCACTGGACCAAATACTCAACTGTTCGGCATGCTTCCACCAAGATCCTCCATGCGCCGATCCAGTCCTCACTCATCCTTCCGGGTGAATTCCTTACGGTCACAGTTCCTCCGACACTTTGTGAGGGTCAGTCCCACTCGTCTCTCCCCATATTACTTGTTGCAGGACAACTAATGTTGGAATCCCACATTATTAGGGACTGCACACTTCTAGCTCAGGTATGCATGTTACTGCAGTTGACTGCTCCAAAAATCTATATATGTCTTTCATAAACTCAGCATTAAAAGTCCTGGAATAGACCAGTGACTTATTGATAATATTAAAATGTTTACGCCCAACACTATGACAAATTCAGATTATATATTCATTTAGAATGCACTATATATGTATGTATATAACAGATTTAGACCGTTAATGTTTAATTATTTATATCATATTTATTTAATGTTATACATTTAGACCATTAATGTTTAATTATTTTTATCATATTTATTTAATGTTATACAATGTTTATGACGTATTACTGTATAATGTGACAATTGGATTTGAGGTGAGCAGTTACACTTTTAGTATCTTTTTTGTCAATAAACTATAATAATAATAATAATAATGATGTTGACCTTGTCAGTAAATCAATTAACACAATCGCTATTCAACTCTTTCCAAAATGCAAACATCGACTTCCGTCCTGAATTGAATTTATTTATTAATATCCTCCATCAAACCAAATATAATACACATAGCTTAAATTTGAATCACAAGAACATTTTTTGGTGAGATGTACATCACCACACACAGACTAATAGGTGGGTGGGTATGATGAGGGTGAAAGAGAATGAGTGAAAAAAGAAGGGAGGGGCCATGCCTGCAATGGAAACTATTGTTGTTTGCTTTCACCATATCTAATGACTTAAAAAATAATTAAAATTGAAATTGCGATGTATTGGTAGATATTAAAAAAGAACATGTAACTAAAGGGTGTTATTTTATTTATTTAGTGTATGTAGAGATATTCTGGTCTGATAGGCCTATAAATTAACACTAATATAATTGTAATATAATCCTTCCAATGTTCTGGTGTTGTTTATTCGGTACCTTGTGAGGGTGGTGTCATGGCCTACTTAAATACGGCCTGCCAAATGGCAGCAAGGCCAAAAAATTAGTGGGTCGATTTTTCAAAGTTGTCGTGGTGGTTTATATATTTGGATAAAGACAATCAAGTTGTTGTATATTATCTGAAATTTTATGGAGATTTCAAATATGCAATCGGTTTTGTAATACCTTTTTTAGTTTTCGAAATATTTCACGAAAACGAATGGGTACCCCAAAAGTTGGTTCATTATGAAAGTTTCAATAATCCAGAATCTTTAAACTCACCAGTCACCCATCATTTGCGACCTATAAAAGTTCTCAAGGATGGCGAACGTGATGGAAATATTTTCCTGACGAATGGTTTATCTGGTATGCTACTTTTCACTGGGTGCCGAATGTTGGTTCAACATGAAAATTTCATTTTTCCGATACATATAATACTCATTTATTTGCCATGATTTACAATCTATGTAGATTTGATTACACAGGGAATCCAATGAAAGTATTTTCCAGATGATTCGAATGAACCCAGTATGCTATTTTTCACTGGCTACTAAATGTGGGTCCAACATGAAAATTACAGTTATTTTTTGGAAACCTTCAATACTCATGATAGTGCGGCCTTTTACGATCAATGTAGGTTTTATATGACTGGGAATCCAACGCATTATTTTCTCCATGATCCAATTACCTGGTATCTGATGAACTCCAAGTCAAAAAAAAGGGAAAGTGGCGTCGCTGTACTATTTTCCTCCATCCATCATTCGACATGATGCACATTCTAGAATCTACAATTCAATGTTTGTTCTTAAATTCTGTGTATAATGCGTATTTTAATGCACTGTTCGTTTTCATGTGGGATGTAGCAACAAAGGTTTCTAGATTATTATAAGAATTATAATAACCCCCCCCCCCCCCCACCCACTATAAACATTTCAGTGCAGTACTTCTTATTATATTTACGCTTAATACAGTACTATACTGTACTGTAAGTTGGTTCAAAAAGATTAACTCTAGAAGATGGTTTGGAAGTGCTGCGTATACGGCTGCAGTTCTGGGTCTATTTCTCAAACCAACAGCGATGAGCCTTCACAATCGATGTTCAGCTTCCCGTTAGTTCGCGAAGAATTGGCACAGTGGCAGCAATTTATGTTACATCGATTCGATTCCGAATCCCAAAAGCATTGGTCCCCAACAAAATATTCGAAAATCTGCATATTGCACTTCGAAGAGAAGTTTATAAAGCGAAATGAACATGTAAGTAGATATAAGGGTACTACTTCGCCATGTCTACACCCCATGTCATTTTTTAACCATTAATTTATTGGCACTACTATTGTATGTGTACCCATAACCGGGATGTTTTTTGTGGTAGCTAGTTTTTGCTCCATATTTTTTTGGCTAGAGTTCCATATTTTTTTGGCTAGAGTTCCGTATGTAGTCGTATTTTATATTTTGATATCAATTAGGCCTAATGAAATGATGTACTTTTTATATTGTAATATTACAATCGACTTCATTGCATCATTTTTCAAAAAAAATATTGTGTTCTAGAACATTAGCTAATCGACTAGCTAGTTTACATTTTACGTTTACATTTTTTGCATGGTAACAATGATTTATGTTATAAAAAATGTAGTTTTTTTTTATTACAAGCCATTTTAAATATGAAAAATGACTAGCTATATGTTCTAGAACATTATATTTTTTATTTTATTTATGTTCTAGAATAGTGTATAACAATTATATTTTGTTCTAGAACTCTACATTGTTGCCCTGGCAACAATGATTTATGCTTTAAAATTGCGACTGCATACGGAACTGTTCCCTTTTTTAATGATCTATGTTATATTAACTATAGTTTGGTTAAAGAAAATTTTCGAGAACAAATAGTTTTTGTTCTAGAAAATTAAAAAAATACATATTTATTATAAATTATTTGTTATGTGTAATGTTATACCTAACTTGCAAAATCACTAGCTAGCCTGAAAATTAGTGGTAACGGTTCCATATGCCACTACACCTTTTAAACATAAATCATTGTTACTATGGCAACCATGAAGAGTTCAATAATATATATCATATATATATATATATCATTGTATATCAACATATATCATTGTTAGTTTTGTTTAATTTTAGTTAAATCTATATATAATATTATATTTCATTATGTTATATTGCATTATATTTCTGTTTGTTTGCAGAGACCAACATTAATTAAAGGGGCATATCCAACCATTTATCCTGAATCAGTGTATCAGTTACTCAGACCATCCATCACATCTCCCCGAAAAAAGCCATTGAAGCGAATTTACAAGCCAGATGAAATAGATGAGTTCAACAAACGAACCAAAGTCGCAAGTTTTGCTGACATTCGTGAATATTCTACATCATGTGATGAACTTCGTAGCCACGAGATTAAATGTCAGGATGAGTCAATTGTGATATATAGGCTAATAGTAGACGAAGATATTCCAGTTATTTACGAATCAGTAGTTATCAAAGAGGATCTCACTGTTAAACTGGCCTTCAAAGGCTATCCACTTCCTTTGCCTCCTTGGCTTCGATCCAGTCACAATTGTGTAATTACTTCGACCACCATAATTCCAGAGTTATTAAACTACTGCAGTTCGTTCGTGGAAAACGCCGACAACTTATTAACCAGCTTATTGAAATTCAAATATACAACATGCTCAATCGGGACAGGTCAACCGAAGTATACTTCTGAACAAATTAGGTTTGCTCTTATTTTGCGTTACACTTCAGTCAATGCATACAAATTATTGGCGGAACACCTTCCCCTTCCGTCCCTTTCGTTATTAAGAAGCATTGTCTCTGGCAATATAGATACAATGGCAGCACTTACAAAGCTAAGAAGCGGGAACAAAATATGTAACAACATCGTCCTGTTAATGGATGAGATGAAGCTTCAGCAACTAGAACAGTACAGTGATGGAGAGATATATTGTAAAGATGTCATCACAGATCAATTATTCTCGGGCATTATTTGTTTCATGATAAGATCAATGAAGGAATCTTTATCCATTGTTATTTATGCAATTCCCGTGGTCAGTGTTACTGCAGATTTAGTTAAAACCGGTGTAATAACTTGCTTGACAATGCTGTTTGAATATCTTTTCAATGTTATCGGGGTTATCGCTGATAACTCACCTGTAAATGTTTCAGCCTATAAAAAACTGTATATTTCTTCATCAGATATGCTACTTGCGATGCCACCATTCATGTATGATAGTGTCCACATTGCGATGAACATTAGAAACAATCTCGCTTTTATGCAGTCTGCTTTTATGAGGTCTGCAGTGCCAGTTTTCTACGATTGATTCATCATTGGTGGTTAGTGGTAAATGCTGGAGAACGTTTTCATCCAGACCCCATAGGCAATGCTATTGTTCAGAATGACGGGAAATATGAATTTTTGAATAGTTTATCTGACTGGCTTCATTCATGTTGATTCGACCTCGGATCGCTTGCTCACCATACAAACTCGGGATGCATTTGTAGTAACAAATCGAGCAATTGCAGAAATATCAAAGAAACTTCTAACATTTGGATACGACTATGTCCTGACTAGGCGGCTACAGACACACAAGTTGGAGAGAAGGTTTGGGTGCTATAGGCAGATGTGCGGGGGACGTTTCCTGGTTAGCGATAAAGAAGTAAAGCAGTCAGAAAAAATTTTACAAATAAAGACCCTACTTAAAGAAGAAGTTGAACTCGGTTCTCTTCTGATACCTTTTGAAAATGAGTCAACAGAAGGAATAATTTCTGAGATAGAAACATTGATATCGAACAACTGCAGTGATTTGGATGATACTACAAAATAAATTTGCATATATATAGCTGGCCATATAACATACAAACTTCTGAAATTCTCCGATGCTAACTGTGCATTATGTACATCAGGTTTGACAACAAACTTAGTCCAAGATCATCATTAAGTTGACTTACTTAATCGTGGTAAACTGACAATTCCTCCTTCCACTGAATAACCTGTGAATATCCAATGAATAACCTAGTACGTGAATGTTTCAAAGTACTGTGGATCGGAGAGAAGAATTTGGAGACAGCAAAGAACTATCGTAAAGTAGCAATCAAAGTTTTTGATTTCCTTTGTAGTAATTTTGATATGACGTTTAGTTGTGGTGATCATGAAGAAACCAACAAACTAATTATTTTCAAGACAATCAGTAACATTTTTGCCAACAATAAAGCAAGAATCGAGAGTCAGTCCGTCCGGCAAGATAGCGTGAAAGTTTTCAAAATTCGCTAACGCAGCAAGGAAACATAACTTGAAATTTCCAGATATTTAATACAATGCAAATAACTGTTGAAATCTATTTTATTATTCATATTATTTATTAATTATAACACTGAATGAAATAATATAAAACAATTAATGTTGAATACTAATATTACTTTTCATGTTCATCCCACATTTAACATTCAGTGATAAATAACATTCAAGGTGATAAGCCCCATCGAAAAAATAGTTGCATTGGATTCCCAGTCATAGAAAACCTACATGGATCGTGAATGGCCGCACTATCATGAGTATTGATTAAGAGAGTTGAAGGTTCCAAAATTTTCATGTTGAACCCACATTTACTGCCCAGTGAAAATTATTATACAAGGTACATTCGAATCATCTAGAAAATACTTAGAATAGGCCTACTTAGACGTACATAGATTGTAAATCATGGCAAATAAATGAGTATTATATGTATCCGAAAGATGAAATTTTCATGTTGAACCAACATTCGGCACCCAGTGAAAAGTAGCATACCAGATAAACCATTCGTCAGGAAAATATTTCCATCACGTTCGCTATCCTTGAGAACCTTTATAGGTCGCAAATGATGGGTGACTGGAGCGTTTAAAGATTCTGGATTATTGAAACTTTCATAATGAACCACCAACTTTTGGGGTACCCATTCGTTTTCGTGAAATATTTCGAAAACTAAAAAAGGTGTTACAAAACCGATTGCATAATTGAATTCTCCATAAAATTTCAGATAATATACAACAACTTGATTGTCTTTATCCAAATATATAAACCACCACGACAACTTTGAAAAATCGACCCACTATTTTTTTGGCCTTGCTGCCATTTGGCAGGCCGTATTTAAGTAGGCCATGGTGGTGTTTACATCAGCAAAACACTCAGGGAATTCTGTTCCTGATGCAAAGGTCACATTCGTGCCAGAAGTGGTAGCAACTAATCTAAGAATGACTCAGCTTTCACCATCATAATGTAAGCTTCATGATAGCTAAACAAATTTGCTCCAAAACTCATTGTCACCGTATGTAAAAGAAACAAACTGCATACATACTAGGTTTTGCACTTTGGTAAAACTGTCATACAATCGCCCCACCATGTCAAACTCAACCATAATTACTCTGCTATTGTACCTGATTGTTGGCTCCCTACTTTATGCAATTTACTTCTGTCAAAATCGTAGTCTATTATCCTTTGGTTTTATGCTTCGGATATTTCTGTATTTTTTCCATAATAAATTAATTTAATTATATGTATATTATTATTCTTGCACTTGGTCCTGCTGTTTTTCTAGTAACCTTTCACTATTATGTTGATACCAATAGGAATATGGCGTTTATTTTCACTTCTTAATTTGTCAAATCGCTGATTGTATAAAAGATGAAAAAAAAATCAAATTTTCGATTATTTTTTTGCAATTTTACAAATGGATTGTGAGTGATGTCATATTCCAATTAGCTTAATTTTAAGCAATAGCTTAATTTAAAGCTTATTATGTCCTCTATTCAGTAGAAAACCTAATTTTTGTCAAGGCAAATTTTGGTACCTGGGGTAATTGGAAACATATATTTTTTTAACTTGTAAGTTTTCCTTATAATACAGTAGGCTACTGTACAATAGTAATAGACTGCTAATACTACAATATTGCTGTTTGCTTCTGTTCTGCAATACCGGTATATAAATTGTATACTTATAATAGAAGAAGATAATGCTGTGTAAATATAAATGCATTCATAAACGCATCTTTATCAGCTGCCTTAAGCGCCATTTCCAGTGGTCAGGCCACTATTCGGGAGGCTTCTTTCGAATTCCTGCGGGAACCCTCGGGAAGAAGAAACTTAAATATAGTGATCCTAATTTTATAGGTCAGCAGGGGCTTAGATGTTATCTCGGAAAAGCCAATGAGGAAACATTGGCCCAATATCTAGTGGTGATACGAAAAGCGGAAATGTGGCTGAACCAACAAGTGAACCAACAATATATTGGGACCAATCCCTTCCATGGGAAGAAACCTGGCCTTGAGAAGTTTCATGAAGTGAAGAGGCATCAGGAATTGTCTTATGGAAAGGGTGTACAGATATCTAAAGCTAGACATAGAGCAGCAGACCCATTTATTATCATTCATTACAAAGAAGTGGACAAGCTTTATACAGCTGAAGGCCTACATAACCACCCGGAGATGATCACTAATGTTAATAACCATCCAGGTGAGCAAATGGCAAGTCTGACTTTTCTCAACATATTGCTCAAGTATGGAAATCCAGTTTTTCCACAGACAACATCATATCTGGTTTCAGGAATTGCGGTTTATTCCCAGTGGACCCCTCTAAATTTCCACAAGATGAATTAGACCCTGTAAAATTCAAGCGATTCCTGAAACCTTCCACCACTCTAGGTATTGTAATCTCACCCCCTCCAGGTATTGTAACTTCACCACCCCTAGCTATTGAAATCTCACCACCTCCAGGTATTGTAACTTCACTGCCTCTAGCTATTGTAACCTCACCGCCTCCAGGTATTGTAACTTCACTGCCTCTAGCTAGCTATTGTATCCTCACTGCCTCCAGGTATTTTAACTTCACCGCCTCTAGCTATTGTAACCTCACTGCCTCCAGGTATTGCAACTTCATTGCCTCTACCTATTGTAACCTCACTGCCTCCAGGTATTGCAACTTCATTGCCTCTACCTATTGTAACTTCACCATCACCACCTCCAGCCATGAAAAGGTTGAAGGAAAAAGAAGGGGAAGACTCCAAAAATAAAAAAGGTGAAGGTAAAGTGGGAGTGGGAGGGAGGGGTAAGGAAAATAAATATTATACAGAAGCCAGAAGCAACATAAAGATCAAGAAAGTTCAGCGTCATGTTATCATTCAATCAAGTTATAGTTCATCAGGCGGTGGATGGTATTCATGAATTAACAGATGAAGCAGTTGATGAAGACGACAGTATTGGGAACAACCGCAGTATGGCAAAGGATGAAGTTGATATTGGTGACAATGATATTGTTGAATATGAGGGTGCCTATGCCTATTTCCCAGTAAGGAAGGTTAAGGGAATTCATGGTGAAGATTGTGAGGTATCTACCATGGCCCAGCCAGCTGGGAGTTGGATAAGCGGGAAGTGGCTGGTAAAGGAGGATCTTTGTTTTCATTCTAAAGACAAAGTAATTCAGAAGATATACCAAGTAGCACCATATAATAATCGTTTTGTCTACCAGCCATGCTAATATCTCTGTTAATTTTTGAAATATTAAACATATGTGGCAACATAGGCATGTTATATATCAAAATGGTCTCATGGGGTAATTATAAATATTCCAATTACCCCATGTGAATTTCTGGATGATTTAAATATTGGGAGACAAACTGTGTTTCCATTTACCCCATTGTGGTATAAATGGAAACAATCTCGACTTAAAAAAAAATCTCATCTGCCTGTCACTACTAGATAGTGATATGCAGATGAGATACAATGTTCTATTGTTAGCAGAGAGATGCATGATTCCAAATCTATAGTTATATTTCCTCTATGAATTGTGTAGAAATGAGGGCACTTTTAATTTTTTCAAAATCCAAAAAGTGTTTATAATTCTCCCACTTTCCCCTACCAACGATCACAGTTATCACAACCATCCCAGTTGGTGTTGGAAGGATTTGATGGGGGTTATAAAGTTTACAGATATCATTTCCCCCATCCTCCAAATCCATAGCCCCATCCTCCGAATCTGTAGCCCCATTCTCAGAATCCATAGCCCCATCCTCAGAATCCATAGTCCAATCCTCTGAATCCACAGCCCCATCCTCTGAATCTGTAGCATATTCTGTACAATCAGTCTCCCCATGTTTCAATCTCACCCATTTGAACCGGTCAACCACTCGAACCATTTGAAGTGTTATGGGGCATCCTCCAAGGAGACACACTTGCACCATTCTTGTTCATTATTGTGGTTGACTAATGTTCTATGCATGTCCTTAGATCATCATAATGATGATGGGGTGATGATAACTCCACCTACTGGCTCCAGAAGTCGAGGAAATCCTGCCAAGTACCTAACTGATCTAGACTTTGCTGATGACTTAGGAGTACTCTCAGAATCATTAGAGGGAGCCCAATGGTTCCTCAGCTCATTAGAACATGCTGCTTCTAGTGTTGGTCTTTTTATTAACTCCAGAAAGAACAAAATTTTGACAGTTAACTTTGAAAGTCCTCAGCAAGTCTCTGATCGGATGAGCATAAGCTCAAATGATGGTATGCTTGAGCATGTGGACGACTTCTGTTACCTGGGATCATGGATCCGGAAGTCAGGTGAGGACCTTCGAATACGTAAGGGAAAGGCATGGGCAGCCTTGAATAGGCTTTCCAGGATTTGGAAGTCACCGAGAAGTAATCAGAAACTTAAGGTCCGATTATTTAGAGCAGCAGTAGTTCCAGTACTCCTCTACGGGAATCCATGCTGGGCTCTAACTGCTGAGGACACCAAATCTCTGGATGGCACATTCACAAGAATGCTACGCCGGGTTCATTGTGTCAAGTACAATGCACACATCTCCAACCAGACTCTATATAACATTGGAGGTGTCTCATTGGTTCCCCCAAGCGTGACACTAGAACAAAATCGCCTCCGCTTTGCAGGACATTGCTTTCGCCGTGAGGACCAGCCAGTGCATAATCTTGTACTTTGGCAGCCTCATGGAATGAATAAGCATGGTGGACAGCCCATGACTTTCTTGAGACGCATCTTAAAGGACACTGGCCTTGAAGATGTGGATGATCTAGCAAATGTCATGGGTGATAGGGAGTTGTGGCGGTGCAATTTTGTTGACAAGCCGGCACAGCATTCTTAAAAATGCAGCTGCAATGCAGCATGCCGATCCTAGTAGTAGTAGTAGTAATCTCACCCTGGTTGATGGTATCCCATTAGGCTTACTGCATATACAGTCAAGGGCGCAACCAGGGGGGGGGGGGGGGGGGGGGGGGGTCTCGATCAGTTTCGAACCAGCAGCATCCATTAGACCTGCATTCCTCACAATTGATTTAAATTAAATGAACAGACATAAAAATAAACACTGGTACATAATTTATACTGTCCGACTGTACAGCTGTAGGCCTACCTGCCTACCATACTGCCATGTCATACCTGTCTGCCGATAGGCTATTGTACATACATACCTGTCTGCCGGTACTGGTACCGATACTGTACAACTGTAGTCTTCTTACATAATTCAGTAATCTATGATTCTCCATCTGTTTACTACTGTACTATACAGGTCAGCAGGCATGAAGGTAAAGCGGTTTAGGGAAGAAGGGACTCATGACTATGGAATGCATGAAGTCTGTATGGCAGTGGGCCTACAGTGTCTGGGGGTGGGGGTACTCATCGGATACAGAGATACAGGGGACCCGGAACACAGACCCTGTTTACCAGCCAACCCAGCATACTTTTCAATTTTTTTGGTGATTTGGTGTGATTCTGAAATCAGCATTCAGGAGGGTCCGTGGTCCGGATCCTGTGTGCCCTGTATCCGATGAGTGTTGTTGTTGATGAGCTATGTTCTGGTTGTAGTTGTACCCTCCTGCCCCCCCCCCCCCCCGGGCCACTCCACAACTACCAGCACCTCAGTCCAGCAGTCAGTCATTAGGCCTACAGCATTACTGCAGTAGGCCTATTTCTCAGTGGTCTTGTATTGTGGGAAACAAGGATTCCTTATTGGGGAAATGCACAGGGTGAAACTGATGCTGAGAAAATAAAAAACCCATGTACTTTCTTGGCCCTGCTTCAGATGTTAGGAGAATATGATGAAGTGATTTGTCAGCACCTAGAATCACCATCAATGAAGAATGCTACCTACCTATCATGGAAAATTCAGAATGATTGTATCGAGTTGTTTTCTAGAGAGATTGTTCGCACCCTGACGAGGGAAATAAATGAAGCGAAGATATATGCCATAATGGCAGATGAGTTATCCACATCAATGGCTTGTTTAATTTCGCTTTATGTTCGATTTGTAGATTGCAACATTGATATCCATGAGGAATTTCTGGGTTATGTGCGTACTGTGAGAAGCACTAGAAGGTCAGTCATTGCATTGTTTTTGGAGCGTATTGGACTTCCACTGGAGAACATGAGAGGACAGACATATGATGGAGCTTCAAATATGTCTTCTGACGACAATTCTGATAGAAAAGGGAGCTGATCGGGCCCCTTACATACACTGCTATAGCCATATCTTGAATCTTGTAGTAGTCTCCTCGTGCGATCTGGCACATTATGTTTTAGGGACTTTATCTGAAGTTCGTTATTCTTCCACTTTCCAAAAAGGAGTCAACTCTTGACAATTATTATGGAAAGTAAAGTTGTTAATCTGGGAAAGAGGAGGGCGAAAAAGGATTACTTATATTCGTAGTATTGCTAGTCATGATCAATGATAATAATAATAATAATATTAATATATATTTATTTATTTATATAGCGCCTTTCCAGGCATATCTCAAGGCGCTTTTGAATAAAAATTAACAATACAGTAAAAAACAGTAAAAACATGTTGACATAAAAACATATATACAATGAGTTAAAAAGGCGCATCATGGTACTCGCATTGAAATAAAACAGTTTTCAGTTTCGATTTAAAAATTGTCAATGTAGTGGCTGATCACATGTCATAAGGTAGTGAGTTCCAAACACGTGGCCTGGCAATGGAGAAGGCGCGCTGCCATAGTTCTCTAGTGAGTACCGAGGGATTACCAAAAGATTACCAGCGCTCGAACATAATTCTCTACTGGGTGTGTATGGTGTCAATAATTTGATGAGATAGTGCGGTGCTTAGCCATTCAGACTCTTATAGCACAACATTGCCAGTTTGAATTCTACCCGTCTAATAATAGGGAGCGAATGAAGTCGATTTAGAACGGGAGGGAGTTATGTGTTCTCGCTTCTTGACACTTTCTAATAGTCACACGGCAGTTTTGTACATATTGCAACTTTTTCATTTATTTGGCAGGCAATCCATAATAAAGATAATTATTATTATCCAATTTACTTGTAATGAAAGCATGTATTAAGATTTCCAAGTCGGGTTTGCAGCGATATCGCTTGATTTTTGAGAGTTTCCGAAGATGGTAGAACGAGTCTCGTACAACATTGGAGATTTGTTTTTTAATGGTAAGGTGCGAGTCCATGATGAAACCTATATTGGGTGCGTGATCACTGTTAGATATAAAATCATTTCCAATATTAACTTTGATGGGCGCAACTTGGTCACCAAATCAAGACTGCAGTAAAAGTACCTTGGTTTTATCTGAATTCATTTTTAAAAAATGGTCCTTCATCCAAATTCTTACATCTCTGAGACAATTTTCGGTTATACTTACAGCATCCACATAATTTATAGGTTTGAATGATATATACAACTGCATATCATCAGCATACAAATGGAGAGAAAGGCCGTATTTTCTGATTACCTGTCATTGTGAACGAGTATATATCGAAAAAAGTAGTGGACCACGCACTGATCCTTGGGGTAATCCAAACTTAATATCTTGGTGCTTGGAATAAAACTCCCCAATCCTGACTCCTTGTGTTTGATATATACTTCGCATACGTCAATGTAGCACTACCACTGCATCAGATGAAGTTGTAATACAATCATCAACACATTCTCTCACAATCAGAAAATCCAGTGATCTTTAATGCATCATTTAATGCATCTGCAATATTTATATAGACCTTAGGAAGGCCTTTGATACTCTCAACCACAAAATCTTTTTAGACAAACTCGATGCATACGGTATCAGAGGCCTTCCTAATCAACTAATAGAAAGTATTTTGTTTAACCGAACACAATCAGTTGTTATTGACGACTGCTCATCCCATCCCCCCTAGAACCTATAACTTGTGGTGTTCCTCAAGGATCTACCCTGTCACCACTTATATTCCTACTCTTACATTAACGACCTTCCTAATGCCACTAACCAAATATCTACTCTATTTGTGGATGACACTACTCTATATAAATCTAGTAAGGACATACATCATCTCATCTCAAGCGCTCACTCTGAACTAGTCAAAATATCTGATTGGCTAATCGACAACCGACTATCTCTCAACTTGAAAAAGACCGAATACACCTTTTTTTCTAACACAATCGATAAAGCTTCTACACAGTTACCCATACTACATATAAAATCTAGCACCGTTACATATACAAATTTGACAAAATTTCTGGGTATCTGGGTGGACAAAAACTTTTCTTGGACAGCTCATGTCAATTACATAACTAAAAATATATCAAGGAATTGCAGTAACTAAAAATATATCAAGGAATTGCAGTATCTTCTACAAACTACGACATATATTTCCCCAACATATACTACGTCAACTCTATTTTAGCTTAATACACCCCTACCTAAACTATGGACTTCTACTCTGGGGAAGCGCCCATGCTTCCACTCTAAAACCCTATGTCTAGGTATATTACCCATGCATGGCTCAGCAGCGTCAGCGTCACCCTTCGCAGCTCACCTTGGATAAAGTGACGGAAGTATTTTCAGCCCATTTCGATACAGCCTTTAGACAAGGTAGGCTAGGCTACCGTTACTTATGTGTAATTTTAATAATAATAGCCTATGGCCATGGCCTACTGTAATTACCAGTATATTACCGGTATACTGGTATTTCCCTATGAAATGCTGCGGCAGGGGAAAAAAATTATTAACAATTGGTAATAATATATATTATTTTCCAAGTGCAGCATCTCTATTATTGCTATATATATATATATATATCTCTATTATATTATCTATTATCTGACATTTTTTATGTCTAAAGTTGTGGAATATTTTTTGCCCCAAATGTACCGGTATTCTAACATAACAACATTCGAGAACTAAAAAATAAAAAAACATAAAACATACCAGTGTGAACGCGGCCTTAGTCATACTAATGGTATGTAGACCAGTCTGTGTATTTTTTCTAGTGCCGGCAGTTTTGCATTTTACCATACTGTATCGTAAATCTGTATATCCTCTTTCAGCTTTTGGAGACGATGTAGAGAACATTGTTGAATCCTCAGATTCTTCAAATAGCGATGAAATAGATCACGATACTGGTATTGGGGATACCGGAGATCCTACCGGAACAGACGCCTCTGATCCATTGGTGGAACCAGCACCGAAACGATCTAAAACTGTTGATCCAGGATCAAGCAGCCACTTTCCTGTCCATAGTGATAAATATAGAGTTAGTAAGGAGAAGAAATTGTTGAACTCTCTTGAAAACACTTTAGATGAGTCTCGATACGAGAAAGATCTTGTAGTTGATGCGGTTGACCATCAGTATACAAAGCAACTGCAAGATAAATCCCTGATACGCTGGACTAGTAAAGCTCCCTCTAAAAAGGGTCGACAAGCCACCAGGGATGTTATACATGGAATCCCAGGATCAATTTCCCAGGGAAGAGAACTCACAAATATCGAAGAGGCATGGAATTTGATTATTTCTGAAGATATGCTCAATCATATTTTACAGTGCAGTAATAGAAGAATTGAAGAAGTCCACAAGAAAATTCTACCCACCCTAACAGCAGATCAGAGGTCCAAACTCGGCAGCTCTTGGGACGTTATTGATATAATTGATCTAAAAGCTTTCATTGGCTTCAATTATTTTAGGGGTCTGCTGGGTGTGTCCATGCACGATTTAGATATTCTGTTTCAGGACCTGAAAGGCCACCCTATATTTAGTGCCATTATGGGGCGATCCCGGCATCAATTCTTACATTCAATCATAACTTTTGATGATGATGAGAATAGAGAAGAGCGTTGGAGTGAGGATAAATTTGCAGCATTCAGAACAGTTTTTGAACTGTTCAACAGAAACTGTTCTTCTAATATCTCACCAAGCGAGTACTTAACAGTGGATGAAACACTATATCCATTCAGGTTTGTTTTATTTTACATATATATGTATATATATTTATATTTATTATATTACATATTATTGTATTTATAAGAAGCTTGCAAATTAGAAGCTAGTAAATTTTTTTATAACAAAAAAGTTTGGGAGAAGACATTATTTACTAGTTATTGTACTATTATTGCATACTGTTTACTATGGGGCGCCGTTAATGCAAAAAGGTCAGGAAAAATATATATTAGTGAGAAAAAAATATATATATATTGGTGAATGTTGTGAAAAAATATTTGCACTTTAGTTATTTGCAGATGGGCTGATGCATCTCTGTATTCTGTATAGATGCACAATTGATATCGGTACTGCACACTGCGTAAGCTTCAGCACTGCACTACAGCATTATATGCAGTACAGTAACAGTAATAGGTTATGTGCAAGTATTTTTCCACTCATCTTCTTATGCAAAAAATTATAGTATATATCTATTTTTCATTAGGCACTCCATTAGTGCACTAAAGACGTATATAAAGAATAAGCCTACGAAATATGGAATAAATTTCCGTTCACTGAACGACGTAACATTTCCGTATACTTACTGTGCATATGTGCAAGTTACCAAACCTGTCGCGATGGAACCACCACCCCCGTTTCACGTACAAGGGTTCGACAATATTGTCGTGCACCTTGTGGAGTTCCTGGAGAAGTTCCAGCAACTAGGTGGTCGGAATATATCGACTGACCGCCAGTACACATCAATCCTTCTACTTAGAACACTCCTCCTCAAAAGCATAACCCTCGTTGGGACTATCCAATCATCGAGAATTGGAGTCCCAAAGGAGTTTGCGAGTTTTGCTGGACGTGAAGAGAAGAGTGTCCAAATCCTATATGAGCAAGGTGGAGATACAGGACCAGGGCGGTTGGGGTCAACTAGTAAGGGTGGTCCAGCTGTTCTAATGTCATATGTACAGAAGACAAAGAGTTCTGGGAAAAGGTAAAGTAAATAAACACGTACGTGTGGACTTCGCGCAGCATGAAGTCCAGATGAGCCTTAGCATAGCAGTACAATTGTTGAGCTAGTTATTCGCCCCCTAGCGGCACTACTACTACTAGGATCGGCATGCTGCATTGCAGCTGCATTTTTAAGAATGCTGTGCCGGCTTGTCAACAAAATTGCACCGCCACAACTCCCTATCACCCATGACATTTGCTAGATCATCCGCATCTTTAAGGCCAGTGTCCTTTAAGATGCGTCTCAAGAAAGTCATGGGCTGTCCACCATGCTTATTCACTCCATGAGGCTGCCAAAGTACAAGATTATGCACTGGCTGGTCCTCACGGCGAAAGCAATGTCCTGCAAAGCGGAGGCGATTTTGTTCTAGTGTCAAGCTTGGGGGAACCAATGAGACACCTCCAATGTTATATAGTGTCTGGTTGGAGATGTGTGCATTGTACTTGACACAATGTACCCGGCGTAGCATTCTTGTGAATGTGCCATCCAGAGATTTGGTGTCATCAGCAGTTAGAGCCCAGCATGGACTCCCGTAGAGGAGTACTGGAACTACTGCTGCTCTGAATAATCGGACCTTAAGTTTCCGATTAATTCTAGGTGACTTCCAAATCCTGGAAAGCCTATTCAAGGCTGCCCATGCCTTTCCCTTACGTATTCGAAGGTCCTCACCTGACTTCCGGATCCATGATCCCAGGTAACAGAAGTCGTCCACATGCTCAAGCATACCATCCTTTGAGCTTATGCTCATCCGATCAGAGACTTGCTGAGGACTTTCAAAGTTAACTGTCAGAATTTTGGTCTTTCTGGAGTTAATAAAAAGACCAACACTAGAAGCAGCATGTTCTAATGAGCTGAGGAGCCGCTGGGCTCCCTCTAATGATTCTGAGAGTACTCCTAAGTCATCAGCAAAGTCTAGATCAGTTAGGTACTTGGCAGGATTTCCTCGACTTCTGGAGCCAGTAGGTGGAGTTATCATCACCCCATCATCATTATGATGATCTAAGGACATGCGTAGAACATAGTCAACCACAATAATGAACAAGAATGGTGCAAGTGTGTCTCCTTGGAGGACGCCCCATAACACTTCAAATGGTTCTGTGTCACCATCAACAGTAGACACAAATGTTGTCGAACCATCGTATACTGATCTGATTGCTGCAATAATTTCATCAGGAATCCCATATAATGAAAGTATGCTGAACATACGCGAGCGAGAGACCGAATCAAAGGCCTTGAAGAAGTCAACAAAGATAACAGCCAGATGCCTGTCTTTCTTTTTTGATAACTCTTCAATTATCCTTCTAAGTGCCAAAATGGGCTCCATGGTCCCACGACCTTTACGGAACCCATTCTGATTTCCACGTAGCAGTCTCTCAATGGGATCCCTGATGCGATTTAATAGAATTCTATTGTATAGTTTTGCAGCAATCGAGATCAATGAGATTCCCCGAAAAGAACCATAGAGTGTTAGGTTGCCCTTCTTGGGAACTGGCACCAACTTATTTGTTTTCATTTCTTGTGGGACTCTTGTTGTACGGTACATGTCTACTATGATGGGATAGATGAGCTTTAAACACTCAGGTATTTTAAAGACCTCAGGGGGAACACCATCTACTCCACTGGCACGATTGGTCTTAATGCTCTTTGCAGCAGCCTTCACTTCTGCAAAGGAGATATCGCCAATGGGAATATCTGGGAGTACAGACTCAGACACTTTTACTTCTATAAAGTTATCAGGCAATACCCTGTCATTATTGAGGAGCTTTTCAAAGTGGGCTTTCCAACCATTGAGGCGATCGGCTGGTGATTCAGCCTTAACCTTGGTGGTGGTTGGTTGGCTTTTCCGCCCAGTAAGCAGATTGATCGATTTCCATGCCTGGGATGATTGCCTGCTGTCGTCAGCATCATTGATGGCATCAACCTGTTGGTTTATTAGCTCCTGTAGATTAACAGAGTACTGCCTGTTCAGGGACCTAGATGCAGCTTTAACTGTATTCTTGGCCGCTGTAGTCTGTTTGAGTCGGGACTCTTTCTGCGCCTTATGAAGGTCATTTCGGCACTTCTGAATTTTGTTGTCAGTCCAGGGGGCCCTTTTCCTGTTTCGAGGGTATACAGGAACTGTTTCTGCAGCTGCTAACTTAACTGCTTCTGTAAAGGCAGTATAGCCCTCACAGTGATCTGCCGCCTCAGAGGCAAGAGCCTCATACCTGTTGCTCAGCTGTAGTGTGAAGCTGGATCTCACACTTGGCTGTTGCAACAGAGAGGACCAGTCATGTCAAAATAAAAGTCCTGGAAAGTTTATTCAGATTGTCTGCAATTTCCAATATGCCTGCACTAAATTGTCCAGGAGCAAATTAATATAAAATATAATAAATATATTATATGCACGATTTGCACGTAAGTTTATTTATTTTCTTAGGAATGTATTGATGCTGACATCAACCAAGCCCATGATGAAGTGCACTGGCAAGGGTAAACCTGCATTGATAAAACTCTACGATTTCTCTAAGGGAGGAACAGACATTGTCGACCAACGAATGGTAGGCTACTCAATAAAGACTAAGTCATATCGTTGGACAATGGTTTGCTTTGCTTCGCTTATATTCTGGACACAGCCAGAATAAATTCTCAAACTTTAATTTCTATAGCTTCCAGTGGTAATCCACGACAATCAAATTCATTCAACATTGGGTGGGACCTCGCAGCTGCACTGGTGCTCCCCCATATACAGCGACGGTCTGATAATCCAAGGGGCCTTACTAAGGCTACCATTGATAATATGGCGCGTATACTGCGGTCCCTTACACATAGTCATGCTCATATGGCCCAACAGCCTTCAACATCGGGCCTACCATCACAACCTTTGGTTCTCCCTCCAGCTTTGAGACTGAGCCTCCAGCATCAACCCGGCAGTCCAGGCAATTCCAAACCACACAGGTGCCACATCTATCTAAGTAATATAACTGGACCAGGTTATAAAACTCGGAAAGATAAGCTTTCTAAAGTGAGAAAGACTTGCCGAGTCTGTGTCAAACCTGTTTGTCTAGATCACTGCGTTGTCATTTGCAATGACTGTTGCAAATCGGATTGATTAATATTTTGTTTGTATTTTATGCCGGCTTGTATTTTACACATATATATACTGGTAAATATGAAATATCCTATTATAATACATCAATAATACAACCGAGTTAAATATATTTCTAACCCACAGATCCGTGATCAAATAAATTCCAATATTTGTTCTACTTGTAATTTTTGTGCCGTACCGCAACCAAAAATCAGGTGCTAGACTCATTGCAACGACTTTGATATTGTCACCAATGAACTCAGCATAATATGTGAAAACCATTTTATATACCTTTCTAACCCACGCATCCATGATCAAATAAATTCCAAAATTTGTGCTACTTGTAATTTTCGTGCCGCACTGCACCCAAACATCAGGTGCTAGACACAATGCAACGTCTTTGTGAATGTCACCAATGAACTCAGCATATGCGAAAACCCTGTTATATACCTTTCTAACCCACGAATCCATGATCAAATAAATTCCAAAATTTGTGCTACTTTTAATTTTCATGCCTCAATGCACCCAAAAATCAGGAGCTAGACACAATGCAACGACTTTAGGATTGTCACCAATGAACTCAGCATATGCGAAAACCCTGTTATATTCCTTTCTAACCCACAGATCTGTGATCAAATAAATTCCAAAATTTCTGGTACTTGTAATTTTCGTGCCACACCGCACCCAAAAATCAGGTGCTAGATTCAATGCAACGACTTTGTGAATGTCACCAATGAACTCAGCATATGCGAAAACCATGTATCTACCTTTCTAACCCACGGATCAATGATCAAATAAATTCCAAAATTTGTGCTACTTGTAATTTTCGTGCCTCACCGCAACCAAAAATCAGGAGCTAGACACAATGCAACGACTTTAGGATTGTCACCAATGAACTCAGCATATGTGAAAACCCTGTTATATACATTTTTAACCCACAGATCCGTGATCAAATAAATTCCAAAATTTCTGCTACTTGTAATTTTCGTGCCGCACCGCACCCAAAAATCAGGTGCTAGACTCAATGCAACGAGTTTAGGATTGTCACCAATGAACTCAGCATATGCGAAAACCCTGTTATATACCTTTCTAACCCACAGATCCGTGACCAAATAAATTCCAAAATTTCTGCTACTTGTAATTTTCGTGCCGCACCGCACCCAAAAATAAGGTGCTAGACACAATGCAACGTCTTTGTGAATGTCACCATTGAACTCAGCATATGCGAAAACCTAAATAAAGGAAGTTTCTAATCGCAAAACCTGGTATTTAATATTTTCAAATAAAAATTTACTAGCACTTTTCGTGCTCCCAAAAATGACACAAGAAATGGTCCAGTGAAATTATTATTTGCACCATTATTCTCAGCATATGCGAAAACGTCGGGTCTGATGTATTTTATGTAAATTTCATACTGCTTTAAGAATTTGGATGGGGGGGGGTTCATATGACCCCCCCCCCCCCCCCCCGGGACTAATGGGGTAGGAAAATATGCCGGGACTGAGAGGGTTAAAGGATGTAGAATTAGTTTAATTATGTTCTCAAATCGTTGGGGCACCATCCTTAAAAGATGTAGAATTAGTTTAATTATGAGTCCAAAAATAACCTTTATTTTAAATTTAATGAAAACTATATCCGAGTCATAAGGGTCACTGTGACCGGAGGTCTGGTCCGAAGGTTATATATATCTTGCAATGATATTGGAATGTACTTAATTCTCATTAATGGCATTTTAGTGGTGCTATGGCACTCATTTTGGGCTCATTGGAACCGCAATGGTCTCTAATTTCGCAATTTATTTAGTTGGTTTAAAGACATGTTTTAAGTTCAAATTATTAGCACTTTTGCAGTTATGGCTACATGGCCTATAATTCATCATGCGAATCATTGAAAGTATTATGAGACCAAAATCGCCGGCGTAACAAAGTGTAACAAGTTACATTGCGAACTATGTAAAATCATAATTGAAGGTAATCGTCTAAACATTAAAGAACAACAAGTCATTCATAATAAAGTCGCACATGACATGTGACAGTATGGATGTGGTATATGTTTTGACTTGCATGACGTGCCGTGATTTTTACATAGGCCAAACCTGCAATTTTAGAGCGCGCACGGCTTTACACCGACAGCAAATCAACTCCCAGCATTTGCGCGTCTTAAAAGTCAGCAAACATATTGCTTCGTGTGGGTCGGGGAAATTCAATATAACCCCTATATTTCAGTGCTACGGTAGTAACCCGGATATAAGGGAGCCATACGAGACACACCTTCAGAGGTTATTGCGCCCAACATTAAACTCGCCTCTCTCCACTGCTGATCGATATAATACAACTACAACAACAAAGAAGGGAATTCCCCCCACCGCCCCGCTGTGACCCGCCGCCACCACTGCTGCTCCATTGTTATCAACCCCATCAACAAATCACACTGGGCAATTAGTTACAACAACGGCCCCTACGACCAATATTGCAAGGGCCCAAACTTTAAATATTTCTACAAACTCAAATATTTAATAATAGTCCTGAAGAGGTAATCCGAAATGCATTGACTCATTATTTAAATTGTTTTTTTTCCTTATTTATTAATAAAACCATTTTTACTGTCATAATGCTAACTAAATAATTTAATATAATTTGACTGATAATATCAATAATTTTTTACTTCTTCATCGAACTCGAATTTTGATTGTTTCTCACCACTATATATACCGGAAGTCAGCAACAATAAACTTGCTCGTTTTTCTTCGAGTATTATGAGATATATATGGAACAAATAACTATGGTACACAATAACTACTACTACTACTATCACAATAACATTTCAATTCATTGATAATTTCTATAACATTTCAATTCAATTCGTTGTTTTTTAAAGAACTGCCCAGATAGGTCACAGTTCATTACTTCAACTATGCATCCAACAAATAATAATTGATGTGATTTCTTACCCTCTATTGGATAGGCCATGGATACATAATCGCCTGGGACATATTGTGATTTTGGAGGATGTCTGATGAAGATTCATCAGACAACCTGATGTATCAGTCTTGATGGTATTCAAAATTGACGTTTTATTTCCAACAACTTCAAAATAATGTTTCGACATTACCCCAGGCACAGCAAAGGCACTGTCCAAATCTGAATAGTCGATAGAGGGTGATCCATTGCCTTCAATTACCTTAACTTTGGAATGATATTTTTACACTACCCTCACAAAACTGTCTGCATCTTGAATAGTAATATCTTCTTGGCAGCTGATAAGATAACCTGTTGACAGGCCATTTCGATAACCTGTTGACAGGCCATTTCCTTTACACTAACATGTACAACAAAATTATGACAAAACTGGTTTGCCCCAATTGGAAGTTGGTGTTATTCAAAGCTACCACAAATCAGCTGACAAAGATATCTAGTGATTGTGGGGCGAGTCAGAACTGTGAACCATCAGCGAACTATTATAATTATACTATATGGCCGTTACCCAATAGTCAGTGTGTATGTGCGGTATTGGCTGGAATGAATGTGTTTTTATCAGTTTGATAAAATCCCGAGTTAGTGCTATAACTATAACTTTCTCCCATAGAGTACTTGGACTTCGTTTTAAGTAGCCTTTGGCACTATTTTCGATCTCTGCACCATCAAATTACCCGAGAAACATCTAATTTGTCCCATATTTAGTAGAAAAATTGTGAAAAATATCATATTTGTGAATTTAATTTGCGAAATATCGACAAATGCGATAATTTGAAAATTCGTTCGATTACCCTCATCAAATTTTGCTATCACACCAAAAATCAAGACTGGCAACACCTGGCCACATCACCAATCATCATTTAAATTTTGTCAGTTATCGAACAATAACAAAACTCAAAATTGTTCACCTATAGAGTACTTGGACTTCATTTTGAGTCGTTATTAATGCCATTTTCGAACTCAGTACCATCAAATTACCCCAGAAACATCTAATTGGTCTTATAAATCACACAAAAAATGTCTAAATGTTCAATGAACATTATGAACAAATATGAACATTGTTCATATTTGTGGATTTAACACCTTGTCAATATACGCGAATCAATGAATGACTAAGTTACTTTATCTCAATGCAAATGTTGTCATGTGGTAGGTAACCCTCATAAACCCGTATAACGCAAGAAACAAGATGATACTATCAACTGATCAATTTGCTTATTTTCAAAAATTTGGTGCTGGCATAATAATTTTCACCCGCCGGCGAAAAATTCAATTTTGAAAACTCATATGAAATTTTTACTGATTCCATTGAATTCAGAACCCTCACAAACCCATATAACACAAGAAACAAGGTGACACAATCAATTGATATATTTGATGGTTTTCAAAATTTGGTGCTAGCACCACATTTTGCACCCACTTCCGAAAAATACAAGTTTGAGATGTCTAGTTCGATAATTATATATTCCATTGAATTCAGAACAGCCATAAACCTCTAATACGCAAGAAATAAATTGTCACAACAATTTCATCTATTGAATGGATTTTCAAAATTTCATGCTAGCACCAAAATTTGCACACAGCACCGAAAAATATAAGTTTGATACGCTTTGTGCAACTCGTATATATTTCATCGAAACCAGAACCCCAACAAACCCCAATTGCGTAAAAGACAAGTTTCAAACAATCAATATAACCAATATAACAATGGTTGGACCATATACATACATATGGGTACCACTAATGAGGGAGTAACAGAAGAGCCGGGCCTGCTTCACGTTTCTGGGATATGGCCAGTCAATAGAGGGTTTATAGACTTGTACTTTGGCAGCATCATGGAGTGAATAAGCATGGTGGACAGCCCATGACTTTCTTGAGACGCATCTTAAAGGACACTGGCCTTGAAGATGCGGATGATCTAGCAACTGTCATGGGTGATAGGGAGTTGTGGCGGTGCAATTTTGTTGACAAGCCGGCACAGCATTCTTAAAAATGCAGCTGCAATGCAGCATGCCGATCCTAGTCCTAGTAGTTATAGTCTATTCATTCTACTTAGTGGGTAGTATTATTACTGTGTGTTTTATTCATTTTGAATTTGTCCACTGTCCATTATATCAACGACTGAAGTTGGACTAAATATATTAAATGTAATATAATGTAGTGGGACATACCCACACGCTGAGGGGAGACTGTATACAGTCCGAAAGACGCACTCAATGTCAGGCTTGTCAAACGTTGACATGACATGACAGCTCATTGGAAGCAATGAGCTTTATACGTTGAGCCTTATCACTGCTCGAGTAGTACAATTAAACATACCTCATAGAAAATGCAGTACCAGTACAGTATAATATAACTTGTATCCTCTAATATTCACAACTCGCAAGTAATTATAATCTTTCATATAATATAATCCGGGGATCTGTTTATTATTGTATCTGAGCTTCTACCCCACAGATATTACCTGGAGAGTAAGATAAGCGCAGTCCATATCATTGGACATTAAGATCGCCCCATGGCTGATAACAACCGAAGGATGGGGAACCCCACTTAATGTTTGAATAAAACATGGTTATGGATAAAAAAAACAATCTAATATATTCAACCAATAATATTTTAAGCAAACAAATAGTAATTATAAATAAGGATATACATTAATTATAATGATAAGGAAATATATGCAATTCGCCAATTATTAGAAGTTAAAATAATACAGAATAATAAATATTAGTTGTCAAATACTGCCGAAAGTGAACATTTACCACACAGGGCTCCAGTTTATATCTAATAGACAATAGTTTGTAAATATATCAGTTTCGATTCACCATTATATGTTTATTGACTCATTAAAATATTTTCTTAACGGTTTAAATATGTTGACCTTTACAGAATTTTTAAAACTACCAACAAACATATACATGAGGTAAAAATCTATACAGTACTACTACTACTAGGATCGGCATGCTGCATTGCAGCTGCATTTTTAAGAATGCTGTGCCGGCTTGTCAACAAAATTGCACCGCCACAATTCCCTATCACCCATGACATTTGCTAGATCATCCGCATCTTTAAGGCCAGTGTCCTTTAAGATGCGTCTCAAGAAAGTCATGGGCTGTCCACCATGCTTATTCACTCCATGAGGCTGCCAAAGTACAAGATTATGCACTGGCTGGTCCTCACGGCGAAAGCAATGTCCTGCAAAGCGGAGGCGATTTTGTTCTAGTGTCAAGCTTGGGGGAACCAATGAGACACCTCCAATGTTATATAGTGTCTGGTTGGAGATGTGTGCATTGTACTTGACACAATGAACCCGGCGTAGCATTCTTGTGAATGTGCCATCCAGAGATTTGGTGTCCTCAGCAGTTAGAGCCCAGCATGGACTCCCGTAGAGGAGTACTGGAACTACTGCTGCTCTAAATAATCGGACCTTAAGTTTCCGATTAATTCTAGGTGACTTCCAAATACTGGAAAGCCTAATCAAGGCTGCCCATGCCTTTCCCTTACGTATTCGAAGGTCCTCACCTGACTTCCGGATCCATGATCCCAGGTAACAGAAGTCGTCCACATGCTCAAGCATACCATCCTTTGAGCTTATGCTCATCCGATCAGAGACTTGCTGGGGACTTTCAAAGTTAACTGTCAGAATTTTGGTCTTTCTGGAGTTAATAAAAAGACCAACACTAGAAGCAGCATGTTCTAATGAGCTGAGGAGCCGTTGGGCTCCCTCTAATGATTCTGAGAGTACTCCTAAGTCATCAGCAAAGTCTAGATCAGTTAGGTACTTGGCAGGATTTCCTCGACTTCTGGAGCCAGTAGGTGGAGTTATCATCACCCCATCATCATTATGATGATCTAAGGACATGCGTACAACATAGTCAACCACAATAATGAACAAGAATGGTGCAAGTGTGTCTCCTTGGAGGACGCCCCATAACACTTCAAATGGTTCTGTGTCACCGTCAACAGTAGACACAAATGTTGTCGAACCATCGTATACTGATCTGATTGCTGCAATAATTTCATCAGGAATCCCATATAATGAAAGTATGCTGAACATACGTGACCGAGAGACTGAATCAAAGGCCTTGAAGAAGTCAACAAAGATAACAGCCAGATGCCTGTCTTTCTTTTTTGATAATTCTTCAATTATCCTTCTAAGTGCCAAAATGGGCTCCATGGTCCCACGACCTTTACGGAACCCATTCTGATTTCCACGGAGCAGTCTCTCAATGGGATCCCTGATGCGATTTAATAGAATCCTATTGTATAGCTTTGCAGCAATCGAGATCAATGAGATTCCCCGAAAAGAACCATAGAGTGTTAGGTTGCCCTTCTTGGGAACTGGCACCAACTTATTTGTTTTCATTTCTTGTGGGACTCTTGTTGTATGGTACATGTCTACTATGATGGGATAGATGAGCTTTAAACACTCAGGTATTTTAAAGACCTCAGGGGGAACACCATCTACTCCACTGGCACGATTGGTCTTAGGAAATATTAAGACAATTACCTAAAGCAACAGTGTAAGCATTGGCAAGCCATAGTTTCTTCCAATGCAATACTTCCATTATTGTTGATTTTGGTCCTATTTGGGCTTCAATTAACTAAACATGGGGGCCTCAATGGGCTAATGATTCCATATCCTCAGTTTCCAACACAACACCAAAATCTACATGAGGGAGTCGTTCTCCACTTACACCAACATAAAGTTGCAGGAGCCAATGCATGGCCAATGTCATTACGCGGCTGGATATTGCCCAGCCCAGCTCAATGCCCTCTATGATCATGCGTCACATCTATCTCATCAGGTCGCATGGACTGAAACTCACAGATTCCCGAGTTGCTGTTGCAGCATGCCTCGGCTTGGCTCCAATGTAGCCAAGCTCCACAGATGCACCATCATTCTGTCTGACATAAGTTATCACTTTACCTTGAGCAGTGGTAATTAAATATACATAACTTACCCCAAGTAAGATTATATTACTTAATTTACTACTTAATTTTCACTATAAGATACTGTATCCTACAGCGCTTACAATACAGTGTTGCTATCAAAAACAGTCTTTTGACACTGACAGTTGATCTTACTTCTGTCTCGTTGTGCTTAGATTGTATATGATGCTGCTCTACCCTTCATACTAAAGCTGAATTGCAGCTCCAGTAGTCAAAATACTTTGCAATTATCAACATACTTTGATTACAAAAAACATTAGATTTAACTAAGTAAGTGGATGAGTCTGAAGTTTTTAACTGCCCCAGGGCTGTTAAAATATCCAGACTCATCCACTTATTTACATCTAATGCACTAAAGTCGGTGTGACGCAGATTGAAAAAAAACATGACATTTTGACAATAATATTACATATTGTACAATATAGAAAATATTCTATATTCGGCATTCCCTACCGCAATAATTTCCCTAAATTTCTAACAAAATAATTTATTGTTTTGGTTAGAAAAAGTCGTCTCTGTAAACTGCAACTTTCATTCATTTGGTAACAACATCTTTTATTGTTTTGGTTAGAAAAAGCCATAACAATAAACGTAAGTAAATATAAAAGATTTAAGTCTTATTTTGTGTCTTTAATGTTATCTAATATTTTCTTTCATAGGTGCCAATCACTCATTTTTATCAATTTTCATAGGAGACAAGCCGTCATCGATGCTATAAAATTCATTATGGATGGATGGATTGATGGATGAGGATATATCGACGGTCGCCGACTGTCCGCCCTGTTGTTGAGACCTGCGCCGGCAGAAGTTACAATGAAAAATTTTCAGGCAAGTTTCAATGAAAAATCTAGTTATACTATAATGTAACGAACGGACTATCGTACAACATGAATTAAATAATATTGTTGGGGTGACATATTACTTAAACTCCATTCATAATTAGCTAGATTCCGGAGGTGGCAGCACCACTTACTTTTGAAGGGAGGTTTTTCAATATAATAACTATAATTACCAGTTAATGCATGCTAATGCATTAGATTGAAGATCATATAGGCCTTACATAATTACAACTTGCGCTATTTTTTGGATTACTGTATCTCCATCTCAGCTAAAGAATATCTTGTTACAATGTTAAATTATCACTTAAGATATAGCCAAAATAATAAATCATCAATACTCTAGAACAGTAACAGTTTTATTTTAGGAGAAGACAGCTGTTATTTGTATTGTTTTTCCACAGGAGAGAGATCAGTTTTTATTGTATTCAAGATGATCAATTTTGTTTGTCGTAATTTAGTTTTCTTAATTTATAAATAATAAGCCAATTGATAATTAATATTCCGAGAAATTGTACGCTTATTCTAATAGAAGAGAAATAATAAAGAAATTGATAAGCTCTATGGATATATATGTTATGCGCTTCCCAATAATTGTATATTGCCCAATATTGCCTATGTCTATCAACATAACGAATTTCAGGCTTATATATTAGAGCAAAAGGCCTGTAAAAACAAGTTGTATATATAAATAGCAGTAATACAATATAGTAAATCATATTATTGTTTTTCAATTTTATATTTTTATATCAAACTGGTAAATAGAGTGCTAATACGCGTTATACACCCATTATTAATATCAGTGTATCATTTTCATTCTTTACAAACCAATGTAGCATTTGCCAATAAAGCTGAAATATCCAGTACATAACATTATAACAATGCAAGTGGTATATAATAATGCCATTGACCTTTTCAACTGTAATAGAGCTGCTGAACCAATCCCTAATACTGCCATGAACTAATAGAGATCAGATCCAAAAGATAGGAGAATATCAAAAACTGACTTAACAGCTAACATTCTATAAAACAGAGTGTTAAATGATTTTTCACGAAAAATCGTGATAATTATAAATATATTTCCAACCAATCCAAATATATTATTTATCAATATGTATGGTGTGAGAATTTTTGCGCCAAAGAATTCTACAACATTTTTATAACCATTAAACCAATAGAGAACTTCATCAAAATCATCTTGAAGGATATTGATATAATACTTGTGATATATATCTGATTTCGTTGTGTTAGAATTATTGGTAAATGTTTCGCTCCAATTAGCAACAGAAAAATCCATGCAATAATATAAGCAGAAAATCGTTTGCCATAAAATTATATACATTGTTCAACAGCTAAACCATAAAGGTAATAATACTAAAGGTAGTATATTTTTCATGAAATTATATATAATTACACATTAAATTAATTGGATAATAGATAATTATAATTACGGTGCAGCAAGTTATAACTATATAGCATAGCCCATGGTCTGGTCATGCTGTTTGTGGGGCAAGCCACGAAGTCTAGCGTGAGCTTCTGTGTATAATTAGTAGACTGTCTGTCATCGTCATTGAAAATGTTTGAACGTTAATAAGTCAGTGAATAGTTGATGAAAGTTAACCAAACTTGGTACACATGTAGTCTATAAAAAGTTTATAAATTGTACACACAGGGAGAGTTGTATAGTTAGTCTGTACGCCCGCTAGGGACAGTGACCAGGTCCACTAATTTTAGTTACATGTACACTAATCATCTGCGCGAAGGCCCCACGAACCTGTCGCATAGAGTATAACTCAAATATGCAAATTTGAGGTTGAAGCGACCTTGTATTGCCTATCGAGTCGTGTCGGCCTACACTATAAACAGCAGAAGTAGAAACAAAGCCGCCCCAAATCACTAGTTTTTCGCTTCCCAAATTTGGTGATGTTCTGAAATATATCAATGTCCGGCAACATTGTGCCTGTTAAATTATATAAAACATCTTATAATATAATAACTAGAGACGGGCCGGGCCTAGCAGCCCGATAAGGAACCGACCTTTTATTTCAAATAAAAGAAACAAATGGTAGCAGTAACAAATTTTAATTCCTGGTTACAAATCTGTGTCTCTGGTTATAAATCTGTGTTCCTGGTTACAAATGTGAGAGTTCTGTAACAAATTGGAGTTCTCACTTACAAATTAGAGCATCTGGTTATGAATTAGGGTTCCCTGGTTATGATGTTTATTTTTCAAATTGTTACAAATCTGAGCACCCAGTTACAAATTGAACTGCCCAGTTCCGAATCCAAGTAACAGGTAATATATCCATATCCAAGCACCATGTAACAAATCGTAGTACAAATGAGCTGAGCATATCAGACTGTCCAGTTACTAATTCGATTACTCAGCTACAAAATCTGAGTGTCAGTTTACATTGTATCTGCAAAACAACTTATAGTTATTTCTTACTTACTATTTCTAACTTATAGTCTTTCACAGGCTAAGAATGAATAAAAAAAATGACATTTATAATGTAAATGCATGGTTGGTTACGATCAGTTACTTTAGATTCCAGTTTATAGCCACAGTGGATATCTGTTTAACCTATTGGAAGAATTTGCGACACTAGCTGATACAGTACTGCAGTTTACAACACAACAAAACCCTCCACAAATGTATCTGCAGTTCACCAGCAACAACCACAGTACAGGTCCAGCTGATAAATCCAATCCGACAAGACCATCCTCGAACACAACAAAGTCCATATGTATTCGGAGCAATATATACTTTTAATGAAGCCCAATAAAATAAAGTGATGAAGTCAATCATATAAAGTGAAATAACCATTAGAGTGTTTTTTTTTTTTTTTGATTTTCATGTTGCACACCCCCACATTTTCTGTGGAGTACGAAAAGAATACATATGAAAAAAATTTGGAGTAATTGGATAATATTTAATGCTTCCTCACTTGCAACAAATATTTTGACTTACGCGACACTTCGCGAGCTTTGCATAACATCGAAGCATATCATATAGTTTAGTCAAAAATTAACAATAAAAAGCAAACAAATAGTTGTACCAGTAGCATAGTTCATGGTTGCAATATTGTGAGTTCAAGTGCTTGATGTGGAAGTAGATGGCCCTGAAGATGAAGACATAATTGCTTTCCTAGTTGGTGTGGTTCCTATGAGTTTACGGTGGTATTCAACGACTTGAAAGATGAGTTGAGTTTGTTCCTCATCCTGGGTAAGTGCCAGGTTGAACTCCGTAGCAAGCTTCACTGCGCGTTCAGCACAATCATTGACAACACGAAGGGCATTGACTATATTTTTTGCTGCCTTGTAGTCATCATGGTCTTTCCAAAATTCAACAGGGGATGATAGAAATCCACGCGGCAAAGAAAGGATATTGAAGAGTTCAAGGGATCGTGAAGTTGCGAAATACTCTAGGGTGACATCAGTAAATTGGGCCACTTCCTGAGGATCAACCCTGCGAACATCTTTGTCACGTGGTGGCTTGTCAAAGGCTCTAATTATTCGCGATTTCTCAGATAATGGTAGATCATCACTAAATAGTGCTAGACTGACTAGATCCTCACTGAGATACCATAGCTGTCCTCGCAGCTTCCTTAAGCTCTCCATAGCAATTGCTTTATCAACAGTAATATAGTTCTCCATATCCTGGAGCAACTTCAGATCATTATTAGGTGCAGTAGCAGCTATTGGTGCTACTAGCCACATGGGAACATATATAGTTACAGTAAATAGTGCTATTCTACGAAGAGCTTGCATTTCATGTTTGCTCAAACTAAACTGTTGGCGAAAAGCAAAAATCTTTAGACAGTAAATGCCTTTAGCCATCCATCGTGCCCTGTGGCAGGCACCAGGGGCAATGAATCGATCTTTCACAGGGGCTCCTAACAATCTCAACGCAAGTACAATCAACTCATGGTAATCAGCTCAGCTGTGATGAATCTTTAGCTGATTCTGTAGCAGTGCAACAACAGGTTCGCGTAAAGGATTTAACCAATTTGTTTCCACATTTGTTAAGCAACCTCCTCCCGATATGTCACAATCAAGGGTTTGAAATGTTTCATGGTTGATAAATTTCCAATGCTTCTTGAATCGAGAAAACAAATCGATATCAGGCCCTTTAGAGGTAAAGAAAAGATCGAACACTGCAGATGCCACTATTTCTAAGATATGATGCCGGCATGCAAGAAATAATAGACGTCTATCAAAGAAACTCTGAATAACTGTGATAGCCCCAGGGTGAGTCCCGCTATTGGTATTAGTGGTATCAAAACACAGCCCTGCCAAGTGCGAGAAGACACCATCCCAGTCCTTCACAAACTCGACTACCTTCTGACCCATCTGAACTCCTGTCCCAGCTACTAGGCATGGTATTCCGAGAAGTTTTTCAATGTTTTTGCCTGATACAACAATTGGCATTCGCTCACTGAAACCACCATCATTATTAGGAAGTAGTTTCCCATCAAAATGAGCTATCAAGGGGACATCAGGCTTAAAGTTTTCTCTTATTTGCTCCCCAAGCATTTTACGAGCATCAATTCTTGCTTTATATAATGGTGTGTGTGACAATGATACATCCTTAATGTCTACTCCCACTGCTGTAAGAGCATGTGCAACAATGGGAATAGCCTGTCTTGGGGTTATGTTGGTTCGATCAAACGCAGCATTAAATAGAGGATTATCAATCAGGCATCGCTTTTTTGAAGGTGTCTTAGATAACGAAGACACAGCTATACTTTTGAAATGAACAGTTTCGTCATCATGGCTATCATCATCACTTGTTGAGGAACAAGAACTATAACAATCATCAATTATGGATGAAATGGGTAGCGGCAAGGATGAAACTGGCACAGATGTAGTTTGATGCAGGTCAGCTATCCTCCGCTTCATGCGTTTATCAGCCTTGCGATTAAAATCAACATCTTCTGAACCAATGAACATTAACCTTGGACCCCTTTGATCACAAAGGAAATCTTTATCCTCTTGAACCTTGATTAGTGTTTCCCAGTTGGCATGTGAAACATCGAATAGGCAACTCATCATACTTTGGAACTCAGATTCTAATGTAACTTGCTTTGGGTTTTGCCGACTTTTATTTTTCCCAAGAGAAAGATATCTCTGGTACAAGGCCTTTAATTTCGAGACAATATGTGGTTTCTGTGTGGTTGTAATATTTGCCCTAACCCAGAACTCTAAGATGCCATCTGCTACCAAGCTGCAAGCAACTGACAGTCCCTTTTTACCAATTCTGATATGATGGAACAAACATCTTGAAACAAGGCCATTGGTTGGAAGCTGGTTTGGTGATTCAGTTTTGATATCTTCAATTGGCTGTCCAAGTAACCAAATATAAGATGATGAGCGAGTGCCAGTGCATGCTGATGTTGAATGTGCCATTAACTATGAACTACAAATTAACTATCAAAATAATTATATCATTCACAGATTGGTATGGTAGCGGTAGGCCTAGTTCTACAGTTGTGGTGGTAGTTAATGTAGTAGCCTAATAGGCCTAAATGAAATAAGTACCATGTACCATAGTACGACAGTAGGCCTATAATACTAATACATGCCAATATTATGTGAGCGTTACTTTAATCAATAGGCCTAGGTGTCAATTTCAGCATAACTAGTGAAACTGAGTACCGGTATGGTAGTGTCTTATAAATCCTAATAACCAGCTGATCCTAGTTCTACACTACAGTTGTGGTAGTAGTTAATGTAATAGCCTTAATAGGCCTAAATGAAATAAGTTAGATGTACCATAGTACAGACAGTAGGCCTATAATACTAATACATGCCAATATTATGTGAGCGTTACTTTAATCAATAAATAGGCCTAGATGTCAATTTCAGCATAACTAGTGAAACTGAGTACCGGTATGGTAGTGTCTTATAAATCCTGATAACCAGCTGATCCTAGTTCTACACTACAGTTGTGGTAGTAGTTAATGTAGTAGCCTTAATAGGCCTAAATGAAATAAGTTAGATGTACCATAGTACAGACAGTAGGCCTATAATACTAATACATGCCAATATTATGTGAGCGTTACTTTAATTGATAGGCCTAGTCTCTATATACAGTCTGTTTGTTAGCTAAACAGATCAGCCACACCGTGTGTCAATTTCAGCATAACTAGTGAAACTGAGTACCAGTATGGTAGTGTCTAATTCCTGTTAAATCCTGTTAACTGACAATTGTATCAATTTAGGTGTTTTATGCGCGGTCGCCCGTCTATGGCGATAGGTTCCCGGATGGCTGAAAACTCGGAGGCTTGTGAGGAAGCACTTAATGATGTCTAATTGCTCTGAAATTTTGTCAAACTCATTTTTACAACCCTCTACAAATAATTTGGGGGTGTGCAACAAGAATACTTAAAAAAAATTTCACCTATAAAAAAAAACACTAATAACCATCCTATAATGTTGACACATGATAATAATGAAATGACGAGTTATAGACTTTCTAATGACAACAAATGATGTAACTCACCCGAACCAATGGGATTAATTTTGTTGATGTGATGTGATGTACGCAAAGTCCAGCGTCACCCTGTGGAATGTTCACGCTGACCACAGGGTGGGATTTAGTATAAATAAATAGACTAAGACTAGAGTAAACTATAAACAGGAAGGACACTAAAGATCGTACAGCTGCCATGGTGAATGTTAGGGATAAACTGAAGGCTTTGGATACCGAAGGCAATCTGCCAGTGATTGCTGTTCATGCATTAGAGGTGTGCAAGTTACTGAAGTGGCCCACAGGGGCGGGGGTGTTCTGGTGCCCCAGACATGTGGATCAAGTGCGAATCCCGACATTCCGGTTTCAGGGCAAGGTCAATTGGGGATTCAAAACGTGTCACAGTAGACAGTGTCACATGGTTAGTCAAGTTGGATGTCAAGTTGGATTTGATCCATAGTTCTATCATAGCGAAGATTGATACCGCGGCTGTGACACAGGGTGTCCCGATGCAACGAGCTAGATCACCAGCTGGTAGGTAAACCTCCTATAGTGCTGCGACCTTGTGTGGCTTATCTTGGCATGGCCTTCCTTCCCCAGTCCCACGTCCTCCTCAGGTGGCGAAGGTAGCAGTGGGTAGACCTACCATTGGTAAAGATCAAGGTCCGCGTAATCTGATGCTCTCACCACTCCAGGAAGCAATAAGAAACAACGGCTGAAAACAACAGAGAAAGTACATGTGATCGAGGAAGAAGATACCATAGAGATGCCATTCACTGAAGCTAGACGTAAAGAATGGCATATATGGAATTGCGTCATTGGTACGGGGAGGATCTCAAGAGCTAGTGGACCTCGGAAGTCGAGAGCAGCACCAAAGGAAATTTTCGTATTTCGTATGGATAATGGTACATTGTCCGCACGCAGCATCTGCTGGTATCACTGTTACCGAGTCCGCTATTAGGAAGACATCTCATGCTGAGGCTTGGACTTCAAGTTTTAGGATTGCTATCCCCGCACATCAACTGGACGCCGCATTGGCTCCTTCCATATGGGACCATGGTGATTGCGTGCGAGCTTTGGTGTACTATCCAAAGCAGGCTAATGGAGATGATAGACATGGTACGGGTTTCTTCAGGTAACTTCTTTATTGCTCGTTGTATATTATTGTTTTTTTCAGTTTTTTTATAACTTTTTGCATACTTATTTTTTAATATGTTTTTTACAATGGCTATCTCTAATAAACTCTCGATTGCTTCATACAATAGCACTGGTTTTGGGCCTGAGAAAATTGACTTAATTAAATGCTTGGGTTTGGAAACAGACATCATCTGTCTATAGGAGATTTTTGTTTTGAAGAATGATGATAATGAAGGAAACAGTCTGAGCCCCAGTTCAGATGCTATAATGAACCAGCCATTTTTTATAATAGTAATACTATGCAGACAGGGCGACCTATAGCTGGTCTGTCTATTTTAGTAAGATGGTAGTCTCTATCTAAATATGTTAGTTATGTCAAGTCACATAATTTTAGGTTACAGGCTGTTAAATTATCGTTACCTAACTCGTCTATAGCAGTAATAAATGTTTATTTTCCAACTGATACAATATCCCTTACAGTGGTATCGGATGAACTTTTATGTTTATTTAATGATTTACGTGATTTCATTTCTAACCTAAATACTGCTAATATTATTATAACTGGTGATTTTAATGCTGATTTTTGTCGTAACACTGCACTGAGTTAGGTATTGAAGATCTATGGAATACTTTTTCAGTATATTTTCCGTATTCACATACTACATACAGGTTCTTTTGGTTCTACTTTAGATCATTTTCTGTTGGCTCGGCTCGGGACGCGAGAATAAAGCTAATGGAGCGCAGTAGGGCGTGTTGTCTCGGCTCAGGACGCGAGAATAGATCTAATGGAGCACAGTAGAGCATATTGGCTCGGCTCGGGACGCGAGAATAGATCGGATAAAATAATAGTTATATGCATATTAATCACGAAGTATCACAGTCACTATAATTTATTAATAATACACTCTATCTACGAATTTCGACATTACAATGCCATATTGCGCTGTCATAATTTAGACCCAGCAAAAAATGCACATCCGAACCTGTTTGTGTTCTCCCAGCAGGTTCAAGAATTCAAAAAAGATAAGGAGACAGTGTGTAGCACAATAGTAGCTCTATTGTACGCTGACACCCTGAAGAATAAATATTTATTTATGGCCCATTGCAGGTTATCGTTATCAGTCACTATTGTATTCAGGGAAAATATAAATGGTACAGTAATAATAAACAAACAGCTAATTGCTTTTGCTTTTTTGTTTGCTTTGTCCTGTTACCCCCCCCCCCCCCCCCCCAATTCCAGTGCTGTTACAGCCGTCTCAGATAGTGATTCATGTTACCTCCCATTCCTGTTACCCATATCCTGCAAATAATATCCAATATGGGGGGGGGGGGGGGCAGTGGTGGACCGTCAGTATGGGCCATGTGGGCCGGGCCCACCCTAAATTTCTGACAAGTTAACTAAACATGGTGGCCTCAATGGGCTAATGATTCCATATCCTCAGTTTCCAACACCAAGAGGGGAACTACATGAGGGAGTCGTTCTCCACTTACACCAACATAAAGTTGCAGGAGCCAATGCATGGCCAATGTCATTACGCGGCTGGATATTGCCCAGCCCAGCTCAATGCCCTCTATGATCATGCATCACATCTATCTCATCAGGTGGCTTGGACTGAAACTCACAGAGCACACACACACTCACATTGGAGCTCGGCTCCAATGTAGCCAAGCTCCACAGATGTACCATCATTCTGTCTGACATAAGTTATCACTGGACCTTGAGCAGTGGTAAATTAAATATACATAACTTACCCCAAGTAAGATTATATTACTTAATTTACCACAGGGAAACTTTCACTATAAGATACTGTATCCTACAACGCTTACAATACCAGTGTTGCTATCAAAAACAGTCTTTTGACACTGACAGTTGTTCTTACTTCTGTCTCGTTGTGCTTAGATTGTATATGATGCTGCTCTACCCTTCATACTAAAACTGAATTTCAGCTCCAGTAGTCAAAATACTTTGCAATTATCAACATACCTTGATAACAAAAAACATTATAGATTTAACTAAGTAAGTGGATGAGTCTGAAGTTTTTAACTGCCCCGGGGCTGTCAAACCCTGTTTTCAAACTCATCCACTTATTTACATCTAATGCACTAAGTCGCAGATTGAAAAAAAAACATGACATTTTGACAATAATATTACATAGTGTACAATATATAAAATATTTAATTGACCTTATCGTCCCTCTCTTATTGACATCGTTTGTTGCACTCGCTCAGTAAATAAATGATCTCAGGACGCTTGGTTAATTAGGCTTATTTTATTTACCATACAATAAATAGTTAAAATTTATTTACTTGTAAAATCCGCTTTTGGAAAAATAAAGAATAATGATAAAATTCATAAACTTTTTCCCTGCTTCATCATGTGGAAAGTTAGGGAATATAATGAGACATTGTGGAAAAATTCAGTAATCATATAGTTTGACAACTGGATTTTGGGATGAGTGCGCAGGTCGATGCAGTGAAGAGGTATGAATACAGTAATCCAAATGAAATCGTCCAATGAAATCAAAAAAAGTGTTCCATGATAATTCCATGCACTACTGTAATTGAACGTTATCCTATCTAAATTATTCCCAGTCCAGGTAAAATAATAATATTCTCAACTAAAACAGAGCCCCCCCCCCCCCCCCCCCAGTTTTAACCGGGGCGTGATTTTGAATGTGGAGTGAAAATTCTCTGTTACACCAGTGTTGCCTATCTGCCAATACATCAATAGACTGGTAGGTTTAGTTACGTGTCAAGTTCCTATAAGCTAACTACTGTACTACTAGGCCTACCGTTAACTGAAACTGACCAACATAAAAGCCTTATAAAATATTATATGAGTGTTATTGTTATAAATTCCTGTAGTACTGGTGATTTTAACTCTGTATTTTTTATAATTCATGATTAAATAACAAAAATGTCGTACTCTGGCTCTAGTTATCGAACTAATCGATGGAAATTGTCGAAGGAATTGACTGTAAGTGTGCCTTGTGAACAGGATTATAATTTTATCAATCGAATTTATGAAACTGAGGCTATCAATGATGCGGTGGATACCGGTAATAACAATCTTCATACTGTAAATGTAAATGCCTATTTGGAAGATTCTGGCCATGATATTCCATTGCATGATGCGTGTTATGTGCCACCTGTTGATGCGGAGTATGACCATGATTTTTGCATGCCTGATGTAGATAGCAATGGTGCTCTGTTAGTTAATGATGAGCTTGTCAATAATAATCCTTGGGTTTTTTCAGATTACTCTGATTGTGATATTAGTGTTGATGATGTTTTGAAGGTGAATGAGGCCATAAATATGTTAGAACCTGATGAACAGAAACCATCTCTGCATTGTGATCTGAGAGAGTGGGCTGTCAAGGAACATATTAGTCATGTTGCTTTGAATAAACTTCTTGCAATTTTGCATTCTCATTATCCCAACGCTGACTGCAATCGCCCATTGGATGGGTGGACCTTGATAGGTACACCAGTATTATCCAAAAAGCTTCCCTGTGAAAAAGTTGGTGATAGTGGAGAGTATTCTCACTTTGGGCTGAAAAAGGCTGTTGTTGCTATTTTTCATCAGGCTGTCCTCTCAAAATCAATGTTTCCTGATGGTGCTTTGGTGCTTTGATAGGTTTTCGGTATTGATGGTGTACCTTTGTTCCACAGTAGTCGTCAACAGTTGTGGCCCATTTTGGTGAAAATTTTGAACCTTAAGTTAAAACTATGTCTGTGTGTAGGCCAGTAGGGATTTTTTGTGGTAAAATCAAGCCAGATGTCATGGTGCTTCCTTGGGGACTTTGTAAGGGAACTTAATCTTTTTTTTACACAATTGGGGTTTTTTGGGGTTCTGGTTTCGATGAAATATATACGAGTTGCACCAAGCGTATCAAACTTGTATATTGCTTGTGACAATTTATTTCTTGCGTTTTAGAGGATTTGGCTGTTCTGAATTCAATGGAATATATAATTATCGAACTAGACATCTCAAACTTGTATTTTTCGTAAGTGGGTGCAAAATGTGGTGCTAGCACCAAATTTTGAAAACCATCAAATATATCAATTGATTGTGTCACCTTGTTTCTTGCGTTATACAGGTTTGTGAGGGTTCTGAATTCAATGGAATCAGTAAAAATTTCATAAGAGTTTTCAAAATTGTATTTTTCGCCGGTGGGTGAAAATTGTTATGCCAGCACCAAATTTTTGAAAATAAGCAAATTGATCAGTTGATAGTATCATCTTGTTTCTTGCGTTATACGGGTTTATGAGGGTTACCTACCACATGACAACATTTGCATTGAGATAAAGTAACTTATTCATTCATTGATTCGCGTATATTGACTATATTTGATTAACTAGGTTATATTGTAGCGTTTATGGACTATATTTGATTAACTAGGTTATATATTGTGTAGCGTTTATTGACTATAATTGATTAACCAGGTTATATTGTGTAACATTTATTGACTATATTTGATTAGCCAGGTTATATTCTGTAGCGTTTATTGAATGCAAAAAAAAATTACTTAAAATGTTTTACGGTTCAAAAGTTACAGCCCTCTAAAAATGGTGAAATGGTGGTCAGCACATGTCGGTGATTTATAAGACCAATTAGATGTTTCTGGGGTAATTTGATGGTACTGAGATCGAAAATGGCATTAATAACGACTCAAAATGAAGTCCAAGTACTCTATAGGTGAAAAAATTTGTGATTTTTCGATCAGATCAAAGTTTTGTGATTGTTTGATAACTGACAAAATTTAAATGATCATTTGGAGATGTGTGTGGCCAAGTGTTGCCAGTCTTGATTTTTGGTGTGAATATATACAACATGTGATAGCAAAATTTGATGAGGGTAATCGCACGAATTTTCAAATTATCGCATTTGTCTATATTTCGCTTATCGCGATATGTGTTAAATTCACAAATATGATATTTTCACAATTTTTCTACTAAATATGGGACAAAGTAGATGTTTCTCGGGTAATTTGATGGTGCAGAGATCGAAAATAGTGCCAAAGGCTACTTAAAACGAAGTCCAACTACTCTATGGGAGAAAATTTTTAAAAATTTGCTTTCATCGATAATTCGATAACTGACAAAATTCAAAACATCATTTGGTGATGTGGCTAAGTGTTGCTGGTCTTGATTTTTTGCGTGAATATAAACAAAATTTGGTACTATGATCAGGCAAAATTTAATGAGGGTAATCACACGAATTTCCAAATTATGGCATTTTCTTAAATTCAGGATAGACCTGTCATACAGATATGGTGATTATATCCAGATCTATACCATCTCTTGATTTAAAGTAATTGACAAATGATCTACCACAGCATTGGAAAAAATTCCCCCCTTTTCCTATTTCTTCCGTTACCTCCATCTTAAGCACTGGTACCAAACTAACTTTACTTTTCACATCACCATCTAGTGGTACAGGCAGACTGTAATACTGATGATTATTGCCTATGGCGTCAACCTTCAAGTCAGCATGGCCAAGGTAACTTTAATATCAGCCTCCTACATCCTCTAAAGTCACCTCACACACACATTTCAATAGGTCTCCAGCAATAATGTCACGTCCACAATCTGGCAGGCTTTGAATCCAAGGAGGATCGTTTCGTTGCAGCTATCCACTCCACATACACTGAAAAAATGAAACGTCGTTTTTTTTAAAAAAAAAACGGAGGTTTTGACAAAAAACGCCAGTTTTTTTGCAACACATTCCCACTGCCGGTTTTTTACCAAACTGGCGTTTATTTTACCCATGGGAAAGTGGTGTTTATTTTCGCAACAGAAAGTGGCGTTATTTTGAAAACAAAACGGCGGTTTTAATAACACAAAACAGGCGGTTTGTAAGAAGTAATTGGCGGTTTCGATTTTAAAAATGGCTCTTACAAAACTAAACGGCGGTTTTAATAACACAAAACAGGCGGTTTGTAACAAGTAATTGGCGGTTTCGATTTTATAAATGGCTCTTACAAAACTAAACGGCGGTTTTATGAACACAAAACAGGCGGTTTGTAACAAGTAATTGGCGGTTTCGATTTTAAAAATGGCTCTTACAAAACTAAACGGCGGTTTTAAGAACATAAAACAGGCGGTTTGTAACAAGTAATCGGCGGTTTCGATTTTATAAATGGTTCTTACAAAACTAAACTGCGGTTTTAATAACACAAAACAGGCGGTTTGTAACAAGTAATTGGCGGTTTCGATTTTAAAAATGGCTCTTACAAAACTAAACGGCGGTTTTAAGAACACAGAACAGGCGGTTCCTAAAAAGTAATCGGTGTAATCTTTAACCGTAATCTGTAACCTTTAAACAATTTGGACATTTCGACCATGCCAACTCCAATTCTTCCCCACAACCAAAACATGGGATGGTGTTGTCTAGTGTATTGTCTAGCACATACTCGCATTTAGGGCAAATCTTGTAGTTTTATTTTATCTTATCTTTTATTTTTTGTGAGCATGAAGGTGAAGGGCAGGATGATATATCCATATTCATATAATATAATCAGTACAAATAATATAGCTAAGAAAAAAAACCAGAATAATATACCAGTACCGGTATCTAAGCAATATTATAACGAATATTTGAACAATTGAATTGTTCAATAAATTAATTGCCATCATAACGAGTAGGCCTAATTTAATATTATTATAATTCAATTTTTAATATAATTCTAATACATATACATGTACCGAACAACAAATGAACCATTATAGCACAGCTTTCTTAGCTCAGTAGGTAAACCTGTAAACTCTGATAACCATAAATTATTCAGACTTGTACTATTATTCTCAGTTACTTCATAGCATGCTATATGTGATATGAAAGAGGTTGTTTCTGGTCAACCTTTCTCTAGTAGTCTAGTCTACATAATCTCTGGTATACCTTTTAATAATGGTGCAGATGTCGTATTTGAATGGCAATGGGACCGATATATAGAAGCTTTTAGTTGGGTTCCTGTCGTTAGTCCTTTGTTTAGACGTGGTAGTTGGGTTTCCAGACTCTGAGTTCGTCGAGGTAGTCGCTTGGATATTCCGGGTTCCAGACTCTGAGTTCGTTGAGGTAGTCGCTTGGATATTCCCAGTAAAAGCACTTGCTGAGGTATACATCCCGGTTTGTGCAGTAACTGTCTGTATCGGAGCAATGTCTATAAATGCGTAATACTTGTTTGTCCCTTTATATATTTTTTAGTTGAAGTTCAACTCGGAAGTCACCGAGAATTAATCGGAAACTTAAGGTCCGATTATTTAGACCTGCAGTAGTTCCAGCACTCATCTATGGGAGTCCATGCTGGGCTTTAACTGCTGAGGACACCAAATCTTTGGATGGCACATTCACAAGAATGCTACGCCGGGTTCATTGTGTGAAGTACAATGCAGACATCTCCAACCAGACACTATATAACATTGGAGGTGTCTCATTGGTTCCCCCAAGCTTGACACTAGAACAAAATCGCCTCCGCTTTGCAGGACATTGCTTTCGCCGTGAGAACCAGCCAGTTCATTATCTTGTACTTTGGCAGCCTCATGGAGTGAATAAGCATGGTGGACAGCCCATGACTTTCTTGAGACGCATCTTAAAGGACACTGGCCTTGAAGATGCGGATGATCTAGCAAATGTCATGGGTGATAGGGAGTTGTGGCGGTGCAATTTTGTCAACAAGCCGGCACATCATTCTTAAAAATGCAGCTGCCATGCAGCATGCCGATCATAGTAGTAGTATAAAGTAATAAATACATATTAAGTATTTATACAATACAGCTCCTTCCCAGTCCCCCCCCCCCCCCCCCCCCCACGCCTATTCCATAGTGCACTATCACCACCGCCCCCTTCCCCCTATTCTCGCCCACCACCCTACCCTCGCCCAGATTAATAAATCGTTATGTTTTAAGGAAAACATAAAAACTCATCAATGAAATATTATATTGCTACGATATATTGATAATAATTAATTATAACTCATTACATTACAATAATTCATTACTATAATATATATAGGAAGGAAATAATGAACCACAAATAATATAGTCTTGATCGTAGTCTTTCATAAATACAGCCACTTCGGAAGGAACTATGAAGTTAATATGGATAGTGGAAGCTTCAAATACACGCTGGGATTGACTTTTTAACTAATATAGGTTAGTATAATTTTACAAAAGAGATTTTAATTTACTAATTTACGGTGGTGATTATCGGCCAATTTTAACTTTTATTCAGGTTTCATCGCTTTACCTTTTACTTCTGCGAAAGGTAAAGAGGTGAAAATATCTCCTTCTCTTTACCTTTTTATTCTATGAAAGTACTGTAACTACAGTTCGCCTTAGTTTTTTCTTGTAGGAAAGGAAAAGTAAAACTGCTTTTGCTTACCTTTTTTTTTAAAGAAAGGTAAGGAAACTAATTAATTTCATTTCCCTTTTTCTCATAAAAAGGAAATGTCTGCTAGTATTACCTACTGTACATCATAGGGTAACCTGTAGCTTACTATACACTGTACATATGTGTTGTAATTAGATTACTGGTTGGCTGGTTAACTGGATTACTGGTTAAGGCTGGGGGGGGGGGGGGGGGGGGGGGGACGCTGGTAGTACCGGTGCCGGTACCAGTTATAGTTATAGCTACCGGTATTGATCTGCTTACACTAGACTCAGAACCAGACCCATGATCACCCCTGGAAGCCCTAGCAGTTATCGAAGCTCCACCCAAATCACCTATTTGAGAATTTATGTCATTTCGAAGAGCCAGCGCCGATTGCTATTTAAAGCCATTTCAGCATTTCATGCTTTTAAACATACAATGTCATGTCATAGTCATAGCACGGTCTACCTACCTGCCTACAGCTGCACAGGCTGACAGCAACATATGCTCAATATAGATCATAACGACTTTGGTAGGCCTACAACCTGACAACAGCCTACTGTGTGTACTAACTGTACTACAGTGCTATTGTTCGCGCTTTCAGACCTTTGGCAGTTTAACCCACCAAATTAAGATGTCTTCTAGATATTAAATCAGTTTTTAGTCTATGACAAGTATTTGATTCACTACACTAGTCGAAACCAATCCGTGCGCGACCATTCACCCGCTGGAAATTCCCGGGAGATTGGGTTCGACGGTTTAATTTTATTGCTATGTAAGCCTAATGTATTATTCGACTGACAGTATTATATAATCTCTGACAATATTATTCACCTTCGGGAATATTAACAGTTCCTTTAGGACGTGGCGCTTTATCTATATAAACAGAGTTATGACTTAAACCACTCACAACGATATGGCTTAATTATAATTCACATATATGGCGCATTCTTTAGGAATGCTTCTTTAACAGACTCACTCATACACAATGCTGCACAATACTGCACACTAATCTGCCGATCTTCACTGATTTTAGTCACATATAAAAGGAACACAGACTGGCTCATGTAGGGTCTATCAAATAACATTAGATTCACTTCAAACCACTTTAACATAAGTCACAATCGTTTATCTGTAACCCTTCTCTCTTACCTTCGGTATATCAAGAACATTGGGTTTCGGGGTTGTTTATCGTTATTCCAAATATAATTATTCATCAACCATATTATGAAGAACTGACGGTAAATAGCAGTATAACAATATAAAGGTATGCACAATGTTACACAGTATGCAGTGTATGCAGTACTGCAGTATGCAGACATCAGTCATCAGTATGCAGTGATTCCATGAGTCAGGTAGGTGCGTTAAAGGATATATGCCCTTTATAATTAAACCTACTAGTGTAAGACTAAAAACTAAAACACGGAGGTGCCAAAGCCGGTTCTTAGGCTCTGGACAAAAACAATAACACTGAACTACTGAGTTTCTGTATATACCTCCAACACAGAGATAACAAACGCTCTGATTGGTCAACCTGAACAACGAGAGAACAGAGAAACAAAGAAACGTCGACGTGGCAATATCAGCTGCTAGCCGTCGTCATGGTAGCGACACTGTTTTCAAGAGTATCGAGCTTTTACGTCACGGAATTACGGATTATGTCCTCTAAAGTACAAATACAGAAGAAATAGCTCTTATGTCCGCTAAAACACCAGTACAGCAAGGACACGGCCTTTTTATGCCTGGTAAACCAACTACAGAGTACTTTACGGGAAAAATAAGGAAAAATAACCGGACAATTCAGTAAAAGCTTTTACACCGCTCCCAGAAAATGGGATTTTCAGTCTATAAAATATAAAAATCACAGTTTCTAAAACATAAAGATACTCTAAACAGTTAGTCTTTCTTACGCAGACGGCGTTTACGCAGTTTTTTGAGGCTAGCAAGAGTCTTTTTCTCTTTGGGGGGAGCCACTTTACTAGGAGGGCCATAACTCCTGGGTGAAGGGTGCAATATGATTGCATCAGAAGGTGTAGGATTGTGGTCGGGGTATCTGCCGTTTCGATATGCTTCTCCTCGAGCTGATTTTCCTCCGCTCGTAGCTGGATACGTTCATCCAAAAACTCTCGCAGAGAATAGGATCGTCCAAGTTCGATAACTTCTTAGAGATTCTGGATTTCCCAATCGAATTGAGATAAGGCCAATTCGTTTATCGATTGGACTTACTGTTATAACTTACGTTTATCTGAACAAACGCAGGTTTCCTTTTTGATCTTTATAGAATAGCGTTTAACTCGTTTCGTACAACGCTCTCCTTCACCTTGATGAAGGGTTGTATCGCGTTAAACGGGACGACCATACGATTGGATAATGATATTAGGTGTCTGCGTCATAATCCAGCTAGGTAAGATGGGCGGCTAGCTAGAAATCACTGTCGGAGTGTTACCGATTAATTGTTAGGGTAGCACTAGATCTTGAACAGTGAATACCGTCCGCGAGGATCCGCGACACCACCAGGATCGCAGGTCTGAGGTCCAACTAAGGAATGAGGAGGTTTGACCGAGTATTCCGGGACTCTGATCGTAGGTTTACTCCAGGATCGTTCGAGCCGAGTGAGCATAGGTGATACGTCAACAAGTTTCGGTTTACATGGATGTTTATGTCTTTCCGTTTATTATTTGGGTCTAGGGCTTTTATCGTAATAATACCAAAGACGCACGTCTGGTAGGGTAAACGCGGGTGACATTTATTTGTTGTTACAATGCTTCTATCAAGAATTCCAAATATACTTTGGAGTTACCGCGTCCATTTGTTTCTTAAGTGTCTTTTCTTTCGAGTCGATTTCGAATAGAATTTTCGCATTCGAATTTCCGTTTATGGTTCCGACTCCGCTGGGCAGGATATATAGTCGACATAGTCCGTATTGTGTAAATCGATAGGATGACCAGTAGTTAAGAAGCCCATATACATACCATTACGCCGCGTATATCGAGCAGCGAATTTTCTATAGTCCAACTCACGCGCGAGCTGCTCTTGGGACATTGGCGGTTCGATATAACGACCATCGTCCTCCGCAGCAGTTGGACTAACGTCGCCGCGTATTAAGCTATCAACAAACGCTTGCAAAAGTAGAGTATATCGCTCCCCGATACCAAGAACATCTTCCATCAACTCCGTCATGTCTGCTATATATGAGTTTATCCACA